>CABHPP010117546.1:0-19072 GCA_902168425.1 Peromyscus attwateri | reverse complement strand
AGACAGGGTTTCTCTGTGTAGCTTTGCGCCTTTCCTGGAACTGTCTTGGTAGCCCAGGCTGGCCTCGAACTCACAGAGATCCGCCTGGCTCTGCCTCCCGAGTGCTGGGATTAAAGGCGTGCGCCACCACCGCCCGGCTTCTGGTGGCCCCTTTTATATAATTTTTAGAGTCCCTCTTGTTCATTTCTAGTTTTACTCCATTGTGGGCAGAAAAAGTACAGGATATTTCAGGTTTTAGTTTTTATCATCAGTTTTTAGACTTACTGCCTAACATATAATCTATCCTGAATAAAACTCCACGTTTCTTAAGAAGAAAAATGTGTATCCTGAAGCTGTTAGATGAAATGTCCTGTAATTCTCTGTTAATCTATTTGGCCTACAGTATAATTCGACTTCAGTGTTTCTTACAGATTGCGTATTATCTCTTCTTTGACAAAGTGGGTGTTAAAGTCCCCATGGTTATGTATAATTACGTACAAGCAGAGCCTGCTTTGTACAGTTGGGTATTCCAGCTTTGGGTATATATACATTTATTACTGCTGTCTCATCTTGTTGAATTGGTCCATTTATTATCATATGGTGACCTTATTTGTCTCTTAAAGTGTTTGATTTATTTTATCTAATAGCTGTGTAGCTACTCTTTGATTTTTCGAGACAGGGTTTCTCTGTGTAGCTTTGCACCTTTCCTGGAATTCACTCAGTAGCCCAGGCTGGCCTCGAACTCACAGAGATCCACCTGCCTCTGCCTCCCAAGTCCTGGGATTAAAGGCGTGTGCCACCACCGCCCGGCATGTGTAGCTACTCTTGCTCATTTCTTTTTCTGCTTGTACGATATTTTTCCTCAATTTCTTCACTTCAGTCTATGTCCACTTTACTGGTGGAATGAATTTCTTGTAGGCAGCATATCCTTGGGTCTTATTTTTAACTCCATTCAACCTGTTTGTATATTTTAACTGGGGAATTTAATCCATTTATGCTCATGGTTATTCATGTTTGTGGTAGATTTTGAAATTATGTTTTTCAGTTAGCAAACTAGTGGGTTTCATTTTGACATTTTCATACACATATCATTCTGTTTTAGTTTTATTTGCACCCCATATGCTCTTCCCTTCTCCATTCTTGTTGGTATTCTTTTACCAAATACTTTCTTCTCCTGCTTCCATATCACATGTACTCCGTTACTCTTTGTTCTCCCCTTTAGACCTGTTCCTCCCCCTCATGGTCCTTTTTCTACTTTTATCTCCCCCTTCTCTCTGTCTCTCTCTCTGTCTCTGTCTTTCTCTCTCTCTACCTCTACACACACACACACACACACACACACACACACACACACACACGATTCTAGGTTCTACATAAAAGATAAATCATGTAGTATTTGTCTTTCTGAGTCTGTCTTATCTTGCTTAAAGTGATGATCTCTAGCTCTATTTATTTTCCTACCAACAATGTCTTTTCCTGTTAATATAATACTATGAATAATCTAAATATACTGTATTTTCTTTATTCATCTTTACTCCCCCCTTGGCAACTTGCATAGATTTTCTGGTACTATGGAAGTGAGACCACAGATAGGAGACTTATGTTAGATCCAGCCCAAATTATCCAATCCCTGTGTCCTAAATATGTGATGTCTTCAGGATTAGGGACTTACTACCTCCGACCCCGAGAGGCAGCCAAGGACAACAGCAGCAGCCACATTATTCTGGGAGTCACTTGGACCTTCCTGACTAACAACTTGAATGGAGTGCTCCCATGCCTGGGACTGGGGTTTCTGTCAGGTAGTCTATGGTTTTTGTTGGGGACATTGTCAGCCTTATCAAACAACCTTGATGTTATTTGTCCTCCCTCCTCCCCAATTCCAGTGCCCCTCTCCATTTTTCCCATTCCCCTCCATATCACCTGAGTCTTGCTGTTCCCCTCTCGAGCACCCCCACTCTCACGGTCCCTTTATAGTTTCCTGGGTTTTGTGGTTACTTATGTACTCACATCTGAATATTTGGAGCTTGGAACTTCCATGAGAGAGAGCATGAGACATTTGTCTTTCTGGATCTGGGTTACCTCATTCAATATAATCTTTTCTAGGTCCACCCATTTACCTTCAAATTTCATGATTTTGTTTTACTTTGCAGCCAAATACTACTTAATTAAATTAATTAATTAATTTTGGTTTTTCAAGACAGGGTTTCTCTGTGTAGTCTTGGCTGTCCTGGAACTCACTCTGTAGACTAGACTGGCCTCGAACTCACAGAGATCCTCCTGCCTCTGCCTCCCAAGTGCCGGGATCAAAGGCATGCTCCACCACCACCCAGTATTTTTTTCTTTTGGTTCAAATACTATTTTATTGTGTTTATGTACTATGTTTTCATTAGTCATTCATTTATTGGAGGACATTTGACTGTTTCCTTTTCCTGTCTAGTATGAATAGGGCAGGAGTTAACAGTGCTGAGCAAGTACCTGTGGAATAGAATGTCAAATTCTTTGGGTATATGCAAAGGAGTGGTGTAGTTGAGTCCTATGGTGAAACTGTAGTAAAAAACAATATGAAACTGTCACAAAAAGACACATAGACTAATGGAATAAAAATAAAGACCCTAACATAAGTACATATAGGTGTATAGCCTTCTGATACTTGACAAAGAGGCCAAAAACATATGCTGGAAAAGAGCCTTTTCAACCAATTGTTCTCAGAAAATGATGTCTACATGCAGAAAAGTGAAGTTAGATCCATATCTAACACCCCACACAAAAATTAACTCCAACTGGACCAAAGACCCCAATTTGAAACCTGAAATGTTGAAACTGCTGAAAGAAAACATAGGCAGTATCCTATTATTTTTCTAAATAGGACTTTGTTTGCTTTGGAATTAAGGCCAACAATTGATAAATTGACCTCAGAAAACTAAAAAGCATCTATACAGCTTAGGAAATAATCAGTCGAGTGAAAGAAGAAACCCACAGAAAGGGAGAGAATCTTTCCTAGCTATATATCTGACAGAAGATTAATATCTAGAATATACAAAGAACTCAAAAAACTAAGAGTCAAGAAAAGCAACCAATTGAAAAACAGGCTCGGGATCTGAACAGGCAGCTCTCAATAGAAGAAATACAAATGACTAAGAAATACTTCAAAAGTATTCATCATCCTTAAGAATTAGGAAAGTGCAAATTCAAACAACTTTGTGAGGCATGATCCTAATTAGTCTTATTAGTAAAAACCAGTAGTCAAATATCGGGATAATAACCCAAAAGATCAGAGAAGCAAAGGAGCAGCCACTAGTGAGTGACTTCTTATCTCTCTGACCGAAAGGGCCCAAGATCCTTTCTCCACCTGTCTCATATTCCTGTCTCCACCTCCCAATTGTACTGGAATTAAAGGCATGAGCCTCTCCAGTGCTGGGATTGAAGGTGTGAGCCTCCCAAGTGCTGGGATTAAAGGTGTGAGCCTCCAGTGCCTGGCTTTATGATTAACTAGTGGCTAGCTCTACCCTCTGATCTCCAGGCAAGCTTTATTTGTCAGAACACAAACAAAATATCACACAACAACTTTGAGATTTTATCTCACCTAAATCATAATGTCAAAGATCAATAGAACAACTGACAACAAGTGTTGTTGAGGAACAAGGGACTCCTTATTCACTGTGAGTGGGAGTGAAGACTGGTACAGCCACTCTGGAAATCAGGATGGAGAATCCTCAAAAAGCTAAACATATAACCTGCCATATGACCCAGTCATTTTCCTTTCTTTTTTTTTTAATGTCTCAATTTTTTTTTAAGATTTATTTTATTCATTATGTATACAGTGTTCTGTCTGCATGTTTGCCTACATGTCGGAAGAGGGCACCAGATCTCATTATAGATGGTTGTGAGCCACCATGTGGTTGCTGGGAATTGAACTCAGAACCTCAGGAAGAGCAGCCTGTGCTCATACCCTCTGAGCCATCTCTCCAGCCCCCAGTCTTTTTTCTTGATGATAGGCATTCTGACTGGGGTGAGATAGAATATCTGAGTTACTTTAATTTGCATTTCCCTGATTGCTAAGGCTGTCTCCACTGCGTTTCTTATCCACTTGTTAAATTCTTTAGCTGCAGATTTGTTTCTTTTTAATCTGTCTCTTTGCTGCGTTTATCATTCATGTGATGAATTGTCTTCCTGATTTTGTTGTGATATCTGTATTGTATTATCTCATTAAATTTTAAGACCGTTATCATGAATTCTTTTTCAGGTGGTTCATTAATTTCCTTTTCCTTGTGTTTGTTGCTATTTTGTTCCATTTTAGCCATGGTATTACTTTTGCTTTTATTCTGCTTGTTTTTCCACATTGATTTTTGTGCATTTAGTGGCTTAGTTGCTTCTACTTTTTTTGGGGGGGGGGCATGTTTTGAGACAGGGAAGCCCTGACTGTCCTGGAACTTGCTTTGTAGACCAGGGCTGGTCTCAAACTCAGAGACCTGCCTGCCTCTGCCTCCCAAGTGCTGGGATTAAAGGCGTGCACCACTGAACTGGGCACTTCTACTAATTTTATAGGGTAGCTTTTTAAAAAGAATATTTATATTTTTGTGTGAGTGTTTTTGCCTACATTTATATCTGTGTACTCTGTGTATACCCTGTGCCTTCAGAGGTCTGAAGAGGTTGTCAGATGCCCTGGAACTGGAGTTACAGACAGCTGTGAGCCACCATGCGGGTGTGGAGAATTGAACTTGTCCTCTGGAAGAGCAAGCAGTGCTAGTAATCACTGAACCATCTCTCCATCCCACGCCAGGGTAGCTTCTGTTTTGTTGTTTTATTTTGTTTTGAGATAGTGTCTTGCTTTGTAGCCCAGGCTGGCTTTAAACTTGAGATTCTCCTACAGTAGTGTCCGGAATGCTGAGATCACAGGTGTGTGCAACCCTGACAGTGAGTGCTGGGATACCAACAGCATAAGTTGTGTTGACTTTGGTTCTAGATGAGTAGTACTTTAAGCATGTAGCTTCTTCAGCTGTAATCAATATAGGTGATGTCCGTGGTGTGTTTGTAGCCTAGGCTGCAGGAATTGGTGGATTGCACCTAAATTCTCTTAGGTGGATTTGCTAGCAGCTCTGGGTGTGGCATATTTGGTTGTGGGTGTGGAATGCCTGTCAGTTTCTGTTGGTCATATGAGAATTGGGCTACTCTAGAGGGCCTGCACACAGGAAGCATGGCAGCAGAACCATAGTTCCTGTCTATTTGCAAGGACCATGTGTCTGAGCATTCCACAGGCGCCGGGTTGCACCGGTGGGCCCAGAAAGGGTGTTTGTATGTGTGAGCAATGGTTGTATAGTGAAAGTGCCTCAAAGGACCTCTTGCTTAAGGTAGATTGTCTGTGTGCTTCTCAGGGCCTCCAGTAGGCAGAGATTCTGAGAATGCACAGCCTAGCTGCTGCCTGGGGCTGTAGGACGATGACAGGCCCACAGAGCTTAACCAGCTCCATTGCTCAGTGCTGGTTGTCATTCTGCCTCCAGGGCTGAGTTGGCTAAACTGTGGCTAACTGCTTCCCAGGATCCTAAGTGGGCAAAGCCTCAAGACAGCACAGGAGCCTGTGGAGAGGAAGGCACAGGATGGCTGAGTTCATTCTCCATGGTAACTCAGGGACAGCTCCCCGGACTGGGCTCAGGACCTCTGAGAGCTACAGGCTTCTCCAGCAGTCAGTCAGTGCTTCAGGTGTCTGTCAATGGTCAATGGCCTGAGCGAGGACTGTGGGGGCCTCCTGCTTGCTCTTTCCCCACCAAGTGGTTCTAGTTGAGAGGGACAGTAGATTGTGTATACCTGGTTCCCTTCTTAACAAGACTGGGATGCATCTCCATTCTTTAATATCTCTGCCACATCCCCACCACACTCAAGTCTGTGCTTCGAATACTAATGCAAAAGCTATTGTTTACATGTTGGTCCTTTGTTATGGAGGAAAGCGTGTCAGGTACCTGTAGTCAGTTCTGTTGCTGGTGAACCTGATCTGTCACCTTTGTTAATGAAATCCAGAAAAAGCAGCTTTTCCTATGTCCTAGCCATCAGCATGAACACTACTAGCCCTGCCTGGACTTTAAAGGGTGTTAAATGGCATATTCCTCCACATTACAGCATTCCCTCCAAGTTGTAACATTTGCCCAAGGAGGGGGAGGCTGGAGGAAGTAAACAGGTCACACATAGAGGAAGAATTAAAAACTTGGAAGATTCTTAGGGGGCCTACCACAGTGTAAAAGGGAGTGAGCAGTTCAGTGGTGGGTGTGGGTGGAGACTGACCACCCAGACTGCACAAAGAGGCCGAGGCTATGGAGGTGCACATAAGCTGTGTGGAGGACACCAGGGCTGCAGGTTTTGTGGGAGTGGGTACCCTTGCTGGTGTGGGATTTCTGGTAATGCCGCTGCCTCTGAGTTACCACCACTCCTTTTAGTGAGTGATTCCTCACCAATACTCCTGATGGTAACCTCTGCAAAAAAACTCATTGGTTCACCAAATGGAACTCCGACGCAGTCATTACTTTGGTCTGTCCTGGGGTCCTTTTCTGACACAAGTAGACCTGTGTGTTGCATCTCCCCACAAAAAGTCTGTCATACAACAAAGGACTTCTTGCTTCTCTAGGTTATGAGAATTATTCTCCTGCTCACTGTCACACATCCAGGAATTACCTCTTGGTAACTAAAGCAAAACTGCAATTTAAAACTTGGTGTTTGGTCTGGTCTTCTTCCATTCTGAACATGAGCAGATTTCTGTGTGTTCAAGTTGTGTGCCAGGGCTGGACGGAGGAGAGGCAGCTGCCTTAGTGAAGGGGGAGGGCTGCGCTTCACAGCCTGGTGCTCCCTGCCGTACCCACCTGGCCCTCTTCACTCATTTTCGGCCATTCCTGCCTGCTCCTGGAGGATTTGATCTATACAGCTCGGAGGTAATTTTTATTAATATTGTTCTAATCCTGTCTCCTAGTGCTTTTGGCCAGGGGCTGGCTAGCATGGCTTGGTCCTAGAGTACATAGGTTCTGGGTACTTAGATAAAGTAGTCTTATTCTAGAATATGGTACTGCTTACTACCTGTCTGCAGAAGACTCAGAGGTTGGGGATTGCCTTATTCTAAGGCCCCAAAGTCACACCTGCCTATAAGTGTCATTCATTGATCATTCATTCACTCACTCACTCAGCCATTATGAACTAAGTCTTGGGTGCTAGGTCTTGGGCATACAGTGATAATAGATGGACTCAGTACCTGCCGCAGGAGTCTTGGCAGTTGGAAATCCTGAATGGCCCCATCTTCCTGACAGGCTCTCTTCTGTAGTCTCACAACACATCTACTATCCTGCTCTTCATTCACACTCGCTCTCTCCCTCTGTCTCTTGTTTCTTCTTCTTCCTACTCACTTTTCTCTCTCCGGATCCTTCTTCCTTTTCCCATTGGCAGGGTCTTATATAGTGTACACTGGCCTTGCACTTGCTTCTATAACTGAGGCTGGGCTTGAACGTGGTGATGATGATGATGATGATAAGTACAATGTTGTCAGGGCTAGTGCTTGCATTACAGTATCTCATCTAAAATATAAAATAGAGATTGTTATTTCTACTTTACAAATGTAGAAACCTAGTCTTCAAAAGTTAAATAACTTGCTCAGAATCACACAAAACAATGAATTTTGTGTTATATGACGGAGAGCTTGAGTTCTTTACCTCTATGCCATAGTCAGTGATCTCATTAATTGTGAAATGATTTAAGAGCCTCTTTTTGCCCAAGATATTTTCCTTTCTGGTCCTTAACAAGGTGTGAAATTCTGCCACCTAAATTTCATGCTTTTATTTCTAGTTAAAATGTGAAAATTCTTAAAGGGGTTCTGTATTGTCATCAGCAATACCTTAACACCTTAACCTTCCTTCTGACAGCTAATTAAAGACGAGACACTGTGAGTCCCAGGCAGGTGGGAGTCCCTTTCTAGTGCTGGGGTGCTGCTTGAGGGAGTGCATGCACATGGCGCCTCCCAGGAGGCTTAGAATGGTTGAGAAATCAAACTGAGGTGAAGTCCTCAGCACAGATGTGGCTCAAGGGGAGACGCGAAGAAATCCATGGGAAAGGGGTGAAGAGCAAGGGCAGGAGCTGGGAGGCAGGGACAGCCTCCTGTGTGCTGGTGTGGGCTCCCCTACTGTCCCACATGTAATTGCCCCAGCTCTGGAACCCTCTGCTTCCAGGCTCTTGAGGCTCACATGACTACTTTCCTGCAAATACAGGTTTAAATGTGGGAGGCCAGCTCTGCGGGCACACATGCGCACTTGCTCACACGCAGACATGTGCATTCAGGCAAACACTCATACACATAAAATAAAAATAAACTTAAAAAAAAAGGATACCAGGAAGAAGCAAAATGAATAATACTTGGTGCTCATGTTCCCACTCTCTGAGTGCTCCACAGACTCCATCTTATTCTTCCCTGGTGTTCATGGTTAGAAAGAAGCAGCTTTGGGGAAGCAGTTTCCAACTTGGACATGTCCTCACCTTGGCTCAGTTAGAACCCACTTTCCCACTTGCAATTCTTACTCCATGGTTTGGAATGTTTCAGGACATTTATGCCCTATCGGTCCCCAGTGGGTCTGCAGACTGCTTGGGAATCAGTTAGACCTCAGCCACCAACCAGCTTGTCTGTAGCAAGAAGTTAAATAGAAAATAACGACTGTGCTAACTTTCTCCCTAGCATTTATTCACCCCTCAAGAGAGTGTGGAATCTTCTGGTGGTGCTCTTTATACATGTATAAAAGTGCTGTATATACCCCAAGACACATCGCCTCCTATGCTGGTTCTGAGGCTGACCTTGTGAAAGGAACTGCAAGTGTCTAACCATGTCTGAAGGTGGGAGGTGCATACAGGAAGAGTGGAGGGCCTCAAGCTGTTGCTTTCTTCTTGCCTGGGCCCTTGTAGTGGTGGGTCATGCACTGTTTTCTTTTCTCAGAATAATTTTGCGCTCACCAGCACAGAGAAGAGTATCCACGAGGAATCAGAGACAAAGGAAACCAGAGGAGAAGAGGAGCTAGACACTGAGATCCTGGAGGTGTTTCAGCCAACTCAAGAGTGGCAGGTTCTTCGACCAGGTACCAGACCCGCTCTGTTCCTTTGAAATACACAAAGGGCCTTTGTTCTTAAAGGTTGGGAGCAGCCATTCTCGTGGTGACCATCAGAGTGGGGCCTGGGGACCGTCATTTTTTAGCAGAGTTTGTGGCATATGAGTGCCCTGGAAGGGAGGCTTGTGGTGGGTGGCCGCGCTTTGTGAGCAAGTGGTGGGAAACTTTGTCTCCCTGCACTTCTGAAGCACGGGAGAGGCAGTGACATGTGCTTTGCTCTGCAAATGCTATTTTGGGCTCTGCTGCTCTGCTCAGTGCTGCTGAAATAGTGTTCATGGGAGAATCCTGAGCACTGGTGCAGGGCCCCAGATCTTCTGTTAAAGGAACCCATGCCAAGGAAAAGAAGGCATGGTCCTTGCCTGATCATAATTGGGGCATCTTCAGTAGGAACAACTTTCTAACCCTTTTATGACCCTGAGTCAAGGGTTTCAGGTAATAATGACAGTAGTCTGCAATTGGGAAATGCTTACCATGTTCAGGTGTGTGGCTGACTTCTTGTGTGAGGTCTTTGATTTCATAGTAATACAATTATTACTATCCTTATTACCCAGTGGGAATACTGAGGCTCAGTATTGTCCTGTTATTTATCTAACTTGTCATATGTCATTGACCTCAGAGCCTTGGTCTGCTCTCTTCCCACTTCCTTCCCATTTCCAGCTGCCCTTGGCTATTCTCAGGTGCAAGCTGTTGGTGTTCTGGACTGCGGTAAAGGGATGGCAAGGCCTGGCAGCAGACGTAGTGCAGTTTCATCAGGTCCTTGCTGAATCCATCACTGTGTCCTCACGGCCCCCATGGCTGTGCTGCCAGGGGTAGCATTCGCCATGCCAGCCAGCAGTGTCACTCCTGCTAGGCTTGCATGTGGGTAGTCGCTGCCACCCAAGAGTGTGAAGCACCAGAGAAGCCAAGTGGGAGCTAGTGGTGTCGGGCAGAGGGAAGTTTAAGAACAGAGGCATTTGATTCAGCAGGTCCTGCTCTGCCTGTCCTCTCTCAGCTTCTCTGGGAACAGAATTTGCTCTTTGAGGAATAGCTTAGAGAGGCTCTCAGGAGTGGGGAGGTAAAAGATGTGGCTATGCCCTCTGCTTTTATGTAGAGTTGCTGGTATTTTTTTGTTTGTTTGTTTTTTGTTTTTTGTTTTTTCGAGACAGGGTTTCTCTGTGTAGTTTTGCACCTTTCCTGGAACTCGCTTTGTAGACCAGGCTGGTCTCGAACTCAAAGAGATCCGCCTGCCTCTGCCTCCTGAGTGCTGAGATTAAAGGCGTGCGCCACCACTGCCCGGCGAGTTGCTGGTATTCTTTTCAACAGGCAAGCGCTTGGATAGATGGGGGCTGATGTTCTGGGTTCCTACTTCGACTCTGTTCCCTTGGCTGGGTCGGTAGCACCCTTTAAGCCTTTGGTCCATACTGCGAACAGAACAGGGCTCATACTTCTGATTTCGAGACTTGCCTAGCCCTCGGGCAGTGGAGCTGCTTGTGGCTAATGGCTCAAGAGCTGCTGCATGAATACTTGGGAAGGAAGAGCCAGAGACTGTGTGACTGGAGTGAGGAGTGGGCTCTGAGAGCCTCAGGAGGACTGGAGAGAAGCACTTGTCTCACATGTAACCTGATGCTCCTTTGACAACACCCTCTACCCCGTAGTTTCTCAAGAGCTCCTCGTAAACGCTTCTGTACAAAGTTCTCTTGAAGCTGCTGTAAAGGCTGTTGCAGCTGAGCACACTGTGGATACAAAATCTTCTACCCAGTGCATGTCATGAAGGCATCACTTCGGTGTTGTGGTTTTCTGAGGTCAATTCCTCGCTTGCACATATCTTCAGTCCAATTGTGGAGTTGGACACCTCTGAGGGTGCATGAGCACACAGCCTTCTTCTCCTAGTGGTCTTACCTGGGGAGGAGGACTTAGGATGTGAAAGAAAGACTTTGATGATTATGAAATGCTCTCCCTTTCTCCTCCAATAGCGGTTTTGGAGAGGGTAGGGATAAACACAAACAGAAAGTTTAGTAGAGTGTTTTCTTGCTTGAGAGCCAGAGGCAGGCACAGGAAAATGGTGGGTACTCCGGGGGATTTTAAAGAAAATGGTAAGTTTATATAGATAGTTGTTGATCCTATCTAGGCCTACTAGTTCTGCCCTCTTGTTCAGAGGACTTTTGGCCTCTTAAGGAAAGGCTGTGCCTCTAATTTCCTTTTGCCTCAAAGGGAAGAACACTATAGAGTACAGAGACTATTTGAGTTATGGGCTAGGCTCCTTGGAAGGCAGATTGCCAGACTACCTGCTGCAGCCTGGCGCACCAGGGGATAGCACGTGACTTTTCAGGTCTTCCCACTAGGCCGGGTGGGAACTTGATTCAGCAGCACACGGCACTGAGACAGCTACTTCCCCTGCAGCCTGCCTGCCTTGGTTATTACTGTCAGCGTCGTCCCTGGGAGCTGCTGTTCCTGGAAGGGGTTTTTCTGTCTCTCTGTCTTCTGGTTTATTTTGGGATCTGCCTCACCTAGCGGAGGCACAGCACAAGCATTTGCGTGTGGATCCAGCAACAGCTGCTTATGAGCAAGCAGGGGAAAGCTGTTTGCTGGCAGGTCCTTTGGGTTGCGGGCAGGGAACTGAGACATTGGTCCTGGAGCCGAGGATTCCTGGATTCGGAATTTTGTGCCACTTGTTAGTGTAGAACACTGGTCACAGCCAGATCCCATGACTTGTCTTCCCTGAGCATTTTCTGAGATCCCACTTGGTGCCAGGTGCTATTCTTGTAGCAGAGATATGGATAAGAGCTCACATTTCCCAAGCCTTGACTCTGCTGGTGACCCTTGAGGGTGGACGCTGTAACTGCCCTCATTTTTATAGACAAAGCTCATTCTCAGCGAGAGGAAATTACTTAGACAAACAAGTGGGAGAGTCCAAGTTCAGACCACTTGAGCCCAGCTTACACCCTGTGCCATGCGGTCTTCCTGAGGAACAAATAGACCCGAACCCCCGTGTCTTAGCTTACAGGCTCACAGACAACACAGAAACACCAAAAAGGCCATTGGTGGGGCGGGGCCAGGGCCCTCTCTAGTGCTGAGAACTCAGTGGGGCAGTTGGCCTAACTCTGTGATGCTGGGCCTGAGCTTGTGGGTGCTCAGGTTGCTCAGAGTCTCTAAACCTTAGTTTCCATATCTGAAAATAGGAATGTAAATAATAACTTCAGAGAAGTGGTATGAGAATAAAGCAAGGTGTGTGTGTGTGTGTGTGTGTGTGTGTGTGTGTGTGTGTGTATGTGTGTGTGTGTGTGTGTGTGTGCTGTTTCTCAAAGGGCCTGACAAACAGGACATACTCAATATGTTCTCATTTAAAAACTTCACCTTTGCCCCCTTTCTTTGGGGACTTGCAGGAGAAGTGGAGGTGAGGAGGACACCTGGACACAGGCCACCCCAGTCCTACCTGTTTGGCCCCTCTGGGCTCAGGAAAGCACAGCCGAGCTCAACCTGAGACTTCTTATGACCTGATTTGACTTGAAGGTGGCTGTGAGAAGCCCTGAAATAATGGTATTAGAGCCCAGTCAATGGGAACATGCAGGAAGTCTGTGCAGGAACACGTTTATGTGATGGGTGAAAAAGAGAAAAAAAAATGGAAATCATCAACAACTGATGAGAGCAATCCAAGAATTATAGAGCACCAGCCATCTGGTCAGATCATTTCGGATCTACACGAGCAATAAGAGGGAATTGAATTTTAAAAACCTCATTTAGAGCACACCAGCCCCTCTGGTTTCAAGTATTTAAAAGAGGAGCCTGATTTCCTCCAGGCTCTGGACATCTGTCTGAAGGAGCATCTGACCCTAGTCAGGGTGACAGCAAGGCTGTTCCTCTGGGGCCTTTGATCCTTTGCAGCTTCAGAGGGGCTGTGGGGTTCATTTGTTCTGTGTTCAAGAAATCAGTTCAGTCCTAGTGCTATTTAGTAAGGATTAATATTGGATCCCACAAGTTAAAGGCTCGCTTTCCCCCGTGACTGTCCCCATTTCAGATGCCACTTCTAAATCTTGGGCTACCTATACCTCTTACTACCCCAAATTCTCACACCCTCTCCCCAGGTTTGATAATTTTGATAATTAAATAAACTCAGGGGGGCTAGAGAGATAACCCAACAGTTAAGAGGACTGGCTGCTCTTCCAGAGGACCTGGGTTCAATTCCTAGCACCCACATGACAGCTCACCTCACAACTGTCTGTTAACTCCCATTCCAGGGCATCCTCACATACACACATACGTGCACTTAAAATAAAAACAAACCTTAAAAAAAAAAAAAACTCAGAACACACTACTTAAGTATATCTGTTTGGTTTCAAGAATGCAACACAGAGCTGGGCAATGGTGGTGCATGCCTTTAATCCCAGCACTTGGGAGACAGAGGGAGGTAGATCTCTGAGTACACGGTCAGCCTGGTCTCCCTAGTGAGTGTCAGGAGAGCCGGGTCTATATAGAGAAACCCTGTCTTGAAAAAACCAAAAACCAACCAACCAACCAAACAAACAAACAAAAAACCCCAAACCTCCCAAAAACAAAACAAAAAAGAATGCAACTCAGGAGCAGCTAAGGAGAAGAGGTTCAGACAATGAACTCTTAGAGTCATGTGGTGGTCTGCCTGCCTAGCTCCCATGCCCTCTGTGGGTCCACCATCTTCCAATTCAAACGTCATTCAGGAAGAGCTCCGAAGCCTATTGTTTAGGACCTTAAATGGAAGTTGCATTACATAGCATGATTGATGCCAAGCAGTGGCCATAGGTGATCATTCTTCAGTCCCCCTGCACTCCCCAGGCATAGAGAATGGTTCTTAAAATTCCAGCCCTCAAATTTTGAAGTAGTCCTTCTGGTGACCAGTCTCCATGCTGAAGTTACCTGAATCCCCACCAAGAGTCACTTGTTAGCATAAATTCTGACATGGTTGAAAGGCACTTGGTTGTGAATAACAAAAGTCTCTTGTCACTTAGGGAAATTTTATACATTTTAGAAGCACTGTGCTGAGGGGTGCAGGGCAAAGAAAGATCAGTTTTTTCTTATGCCTGTCACAGGTTGCAGTTGAGGTGAGACTAAGGTTCAGACCGTCTAGTATGTCTGCAGCCTCCTCAGGTCTGTGGTTGAGAGGCAGAATGACCATCCTTACAGATTATCACATTCTTCAGGATGCCTCCAAAAGCCTCATCTCTCCTGTTCAATCCATTCCACACTGAAACAGTGCATATCCCCAGGCATGGGGTGTCCATGAGCAGTGGGTGGGAGCCTAGGAGAGGACTAAGGCCAGTCCATCCCTGAAATATGTGCCTTACCAGAGTGGAGCTATGGGACTTGTTGGTTGCCATCAGGAGGAAATGGCGTAAAGGAAGAGTCATCTGTTGGATGATCTTTCAGTCTGGCTTAAATGTAGTTTTGAAAATGTGGAGGGGGACTGGAGAGAGGAAACTGTAGCTTTGTGAGGTTTTTGTTTTGTTTTGTTAAGCAGGGTCTCACTGTGTAGCCCTGGCTGGCCTAGAACTTGCTATGTAGAACAGGCTGGCCTCTGACTCACAGAGATCTGCTTGCTGCTGCCTTGCGACTGCTGGAATTAAAGGTGTGTGCCTCCTACTTGGCTCTACCTTCGTTTGGGCCGCAGTTGCTGCCCCAGCAACCTTTCAAGAGGAGGTGCTCAGAAGAGCCTATCTTTGGTTCATTCACCTGTACTGTGCTTTCCTTTCCTAGTTTAGGGCCTTTCAAGTCTTCAAGGGATTCACTAAGAGTGGAATCCGTTCATTTTCTACCTATATTTTGGTTTCCCTTCCTCTAATGCTGTCACTTTCCCAGCCTTGATTAAGCATTGTTTGCTCTGAGCATCTGCTTTGTTTCTTGTTCATGCAAGTTTATCAGGGGTGGAGGGGATTGTTAATCCCACAGATTCGAGGAGAAAGACCACTGACCCAAATCATCATGGCCAAACTAATTATAGCAAGCTTTTTTTTATTTGTGTACGTGGACTGTCTCTCCCTAAAGGCAGGTTCAGGAGATCAGCATTAGACACAGGGAAAATAAGGGTTTTTATAGTTCAGGAGTAGGTGGTGGGGTTACAGAAGCAGAACACAAGCATCACAAATTAGTCATAGCAACCTCCTGAATCAAAGACGTGGTTGCAAGGTGGCCATAACAAGGAAGTCGTAATAATATGATAGTAACAAGGTGGTCATAACAGCCTTTTGAAACAAAGGCGTGGTTGCTGTTTCCTGGAACAGGCAGTACAGAACCATTTGTAGTTAAGGTTACAGGTGGGTCATAGCCTAGTCCTTGAGAAACAGATTTAATCGTAAACAGGAATAAACTTAGTTTGTCTCTACTATAAAATGGCTCTCAGACCCAAGATGGAGGCAGGCTGGTTTATTGTTGCCCCTTGTCTTATGTGTGCCTATCAAATCCTTGATAGGATCTTAGCCTTCTTTATTTGAAGGGAAACAAAATTTGTAACGCATTGAAAGATGCATGGCCTGCTCGTTTGTTATATCTGTTTGGTTAGCATAGAAAGAACAAATTTTTAAAGGCTGTACAATTTTGGTGCTATAGGTATTAATGGTACTGTAGGTAGCCATTTTGTTCCCTTTCCAGGGAGTTTCCTTTTGATCTAACATTCCAGCCTTCTGTTGAGATAGGGATGATGTATTCTCTTCTGCTGCTGCTTCTCAGGTAAAATTAGGATGCTCTTGTCAGGGCCCAGGAGTGCTGGAATGTTAGTCAGAGGTCAGGAGGCGATTAGGACAATGGGGCATTTATCAGAAGCATCTGGTTTGCTGACCCAACTGAAGAGTCAGGGAGCAATCACATCTGCTAGACTAGTTTACATCAGTTTTCCACAAGTCCAGGGCTTTCCAGTTTTGTAGGACTACCTGGGGCTGGTGTGATGTAGGTTACCTTTGGAGCAGTTTGTAGTCCACAGCTGATTCCTGGATGGTGTCTACCAGCCAAGTGAAACTCTGACAAGACAGATGCAGACCAGGGACAGGAGTTGAAGAACTTAAAGGAACCCTTTCTATTTGGAGCTTCCCCCTCAGGAATAGGCAATAGGCGGGGAGTGTAGGCTGTTGATTGATAGGAGTATTTATCTGGAGTCCCTTTGGCCTGTGAGAGGTGGATCTAAGTTATGACTTTCTCAATTGTCTCAAACTTAAATTACCATTGTTTGTAGTCAGTACTGAAATCCTATTGTAGAAAGGGCAGCTGACAGATGTCCAGAACAGCTGAAGTAGACTCACATCTTGAGTCGTAGCAAAAGCTATGGCTTTGGGTTAAAATTCATAAATCTTTTTTTTTTCTGTCCAAAGGACTGGGTATATAGATTAGACAGAGATTTTTTTTTTTTAAAGCATGATGAGAAGCTTCTATATTTTGAAGACAACTAGAGGAATTTTAAAATCTTGAGCTTATGACTGATAATAGTAGTTAGTGATTTTCCATCTTATTAGAACTTTGTTGATTAATGTTAAACTTTGAACTTTTGAAGTCTTAGTATAACAATAGCATAGAGGAGGGAAGAAATCTGAAATAGCTCTCATTTTAAAATCATTTTTTATGGCGTGGTGGTGGTGGTGGTGGTGGTGCACACCTTTAATCTCAGCACTCAGGAGGCAGAGCCAGGTGGATCTCTGAGTTCAAGGCCAGCTTGGTCTACAGAGCAAGATCCAGGACAGGCACCAAAACTACACAGAGAAACCCTGTCTCAAAAAAAACCAAAAGAAAAAAATCATTTTTATATATTTATAATTTGTATTTACATATATTAAATAATTTTATTAGGCCCTCATAACTTATGTAGGCTTTTTTATCTGTAGATGTTTATAACTTAAATCACTTTTAGACTTTTATAATTTGCATAAACTTTAATTTTTTTATCCAATTGGTTATCATTAGACACGCATAAGTGGTTGATTATTGAGAGTAGTCTTTGGAGAGCAAGTTACTTTAATTAAAAGAATAGTAAAAACTTTCTGAGACGAGGTGGTGTGTGCAGTGGAGCTCTGTTCAGTCTGCTTCCGTCCTAACTCGCTGTGGGCCGAAGCTGCACTGCAGCCATGGCTTTTAAAGATACCAGAAAGATGCCAGTGGAACCCGAGGTGATTCACTGAATTCGAATCATGCTCACCAACCTCAGTGTGAAGTTGCTGGAGAAGGTGTGTGCTGTCATGATCAGAGGTGCAAAAGAATGGGTGCACATGCCTACCAAGACAATCTCTACAAGAGAAACACCTTGTGGTGAAGGAAGTCACTATTGCAGTTGCCTAAGTCAACTATTTTAATAAATTGACTTAATCAGTTATAAAAAAAAAAAGGTTAAAGTTACGCTGAAACCTGTTTTGTGAGTTTATCTTTTAGTGTGAAGTAAGCAGTGTTGTCTTTTTCAGCAGGAGACCTTCTGTCTCTAGAAAAGCGACAGAGCTACAATTAGCTGCCAGTACCATCAGAGATCTGAGAAGGAGAAATTATAGCAGGAAGTGTAATCCAAATGGCCCGTGTATTTTTAAAACGGCAGAGACTTACCAGCTATCTGGACGATTACCCTAGGCTCCTGTAGTGGTCTTGAGTGTTTTGTTGGGGCCAGAGGTTGTAAGTCTTCAGCTGTCACATAGGACAGCATTATAACTTCAGCTGCTGCACAGGACAGCATGGGCCTTTGGCCGCCAGACCAGAGGGTCTGAAAGATTTTCCTGTGGAGGAGGAACTTGGAAAAACTTACTGACTTTGACAAGGCAGAGTAGGGCAGTCAACCCAACAGTGTCCACAGTTTGGGCAGGTCCTGGCAGCTGGCAAGTCATGGGGCAGCTTTGCCCAGTGGTTAGTGTTACCACATTCAGGTCTGTGCCCCATCATTTTCTATGGAGACCTTAGGGTAACCACTAGGAATCTGCATTTCTGTCTATCACAGAAAGTTTTTTTTAATTAAACATTTTAAATGCCATATTCAGCAGATCTCTGAAAAGTTTTGAGGGCCATCTATTAAGTATACTTGATTTTAAATCAACTTTACTTGTTTTTAGTTACTTGCTTTAGGTTTAACATTGAAAACACATACAGGAGGCTAAATAAAGCTTGTCCCTGTAAATGAGTTACATTTGTATTTAGCATGACTATGAGTATAGTTTTGAACATATTAAAGAATTTAATTATTTATAAGGTGACTATTAATTTGCATGTCTTAATTATCTTTAACAGTTTATAGCAAGTTTGTAGCTTTTATAAGATAAGAATTTCACAGTTTTATCCTTGTTAAGTTTAGCCTTTAAAAAAAATTACCATTTTTGAACTGAAGCTCTTTTAGTATAAAATAAAACTTTACAACATAAATACAGTCCATAGAGAGACTGGCAAATTTACTTTCCTGGTCTTTTTATATTGCACCATTGCAGAATATCACAGTTTCTTGTATGACTCAATTTATCAAAACAACTAGAGCTTAACAAAGTTAGCAAAGACAAGGATGCTAGACATACATTAAGTCGGTCTCTGTTAGCCTTTCTCAGGGTGAGCTTTTAAACATGTTTTGGGTTGGCATATTTCAGTTAACTAGAACAGTTAACTAGAAGCGGAACTACAGGAGTTAAAAAGCAAGGCTAATACATATGGAGACTTTCCCAGAACTATGGACTTTGATGGATTAGGTCTTTGTTTTTTTTGGGGGGGGGAGTTGTTGTTGTTGTTTTTGGCTGGTGGTTCTATCTGTATGCTGAGTTTTACAGCCTAAACAGTAAGACTACCTATGTATAAAAGTCTAATTATTAACCCTGTGTTGTAAGTTTTAAGTCAACCTTTGTTACAGTTTTGCAGATTTTTTAACCTTATCTAGTAAACTTATAAATCTTGAGATACAGAAAGTTTGTATAATAGTGTTACAAATCTTGAGATAAGGTTTAGCAAAAGTTGCAGGCAGTTAAATGAAACCAGTAGTCTAGATTTTTTTTCGCTGCTCTGCCTTGCCCTTTTTTTTTTTTTTTTTT
>CABHPP010117545.1:19254-32065 GCA_902168425.1 Peromyscus attwateri | reverse complement strand
AAACAGGGTTTCCTTGTACCCCAGACTTGCCTGGAGCTCATGATCATCCTGCCTCAGCCTCCCAAGAGTGCTATGATTAAAGGCATGCTTCATACCATCATGACAGACCTCAGGCTAGCTTTAATGGATCCTCTGCTTCACTCAGCAAACATAAGAAATGCCTTCTGTTTGCTGGGCATTGCCCTGGATACCAGCATGTAGCACTGATATTTGGGTGCCCCTGTGGCTACAGAGGCACAATACTCTGTGGCAGCCATGACTTATTGGTGTGTTTATCTCATGTATCTCTTTTGATTTTGCAAATGAGAACACCGGCTTGGGGAATCACTGACCCACAATTTTTGAAGCTGCATGGTCTGAGATAGAAATGTAATTCTCACAGTGCAGAACTCCAGTCTGTTCTATCCTTCTTGACCAGACTAGAGCCTGCAGGACCAGACCTGCTAGAATTTGGACTTACATTTTATATCTGAGCATTCACTCTGAGGAAGGTGTGTCGGGTGACTAGCAATTTGCCTTCTCCTATTTCTGAGGAGCATGGGTTCATTAGACAGTAAGAACCATTGCAGTGTTGGGATGGATTGGCTCTGTGACTTGCTGGAAAGACTGATGCTAAGCTCAGTATGCTGCTCTTTTTTCATCCAACATTAGGACTAACTGTGCCCCTCTGCTACTACTAACTACTGCTTCAGCAGAGCGTGTTACTGATGCGACCTCACTGACTTCTTAAAACAGGTTTTCACACCATTTTAGGGATTGTGTTATCATGAGGTACCTGCTGCTTTGTACACCATATTAGTTCCAGTATAGTCATTTTCTTCAATAGATCATTACTGTTAATGAGAAGCCCGCGTTTGTCCAGTACAGCTTAAAAATAAATACATAGTTATGTCCAGTTATAAAGTTAGCACTGGTTTTGTTTTGTAACTAGTACTTCTACAGATCTCTGGGTTCAGATTTCCTTTGTCTGTATATATAATTAGAGGTAATAAACATGGCCTCCAGGAGTTGGCAGAGTTTACCTACATCATTTTAATGTTACCTCTACTTTGTGAATGATGACACCAAGCAGCCAAGAAGTTGGTAACCTGTCCAAGGTAAGTTCAAGGTATTCAAATACAAGTTGTCAAATTCCAGAGACATGGCACTTAACCCCACTTAATAAAGCAACGTTGTCATCTAGGTTAGCTGAAACCACAAACCTCTCTCGTGTTTCTTTTTTGAATCTGCTTCAGAATCTGCCAAAATCTCCATAAAACAACTCCATAAAAACGAAACCCTTGAACTCTATCTGGTTTCTCCATCCCTGGTATAGACACAGAATCTAAGCAACAAAGCGTGTCAGGACACATATATTTTTTTTTTAAAAGAAAGAAAACCTTACTATTTAGAGATTCCTCATTTGGTGTGCAGTTTCAGCGCTGTTAACCTCTGAGCCATCTCTCCAGCCCTTGTTCTGATCTTTTTTGAGTGGTACTCAGTTACCCAGGACTCCTGCTTCTCACTGGCTTGATTATTGTCTCATGCTCTGATCATTCTCAGCCAAGATGCTTTGTGTGTTTAGGTCTTGTTTTCCTTTTCATTCTGTAGCAATGATAGAGCATGGGTGAGCTTTGGAGTTTCCTGGGTTCAAATCTTGATCCCACTGCTTATTAATTGTTTGACTCTGGGCACCTTACTAAGTCGGAGCTTCTCCTTTGTAAATGGAAATAGTCACACTGACCTCTCAGAGACTGAAAGACACAGTGAATGTTAAAACAACAGAATAAAACTGCCACCGCTAATAGCAACACTTGGAGCATGGCCCTTGGCACCTCTCCCTTAATTTCACCAATAGTACAGTGTGCCAGCATTCAAGGTTGTCAGGACTTGGTGCTTATGAAAACCAAAGGGGCAGAGGTACATGTCAGCTCTTGGGAACTCCAGCAATTGTATGTATTAGCCACTGATGGACACAGTCATAGAATTCTGGTAATAATGTTTGTATCCAGTTGTGGTTATGTCAAGAGAGGTGAACGGGCCACAGGTTGAAAAGGAACAACATGTTAGTCTCCCAATGTCTCTTCTGTTCCTATTACTTATAGGTAGAGGAGGTTTCCCTCGCAGAGAAAGAGGCTGTTTGCCTCCCCGTCTGCACAGCAAGCTTGCTGAATGCAATGGTGTCTTAGTTAGGGTTTCTAATTGCTGAGACACACCATGACCAAAAGTCAAGTTGGGGAGGAAAGGGTTTATTTGGCTTACACTTCAGTATTGCTGTTCATCACTGAAGGAAGTCAGGACAGGAACTCACACAGGGCAGGATCCTGGAGGCAGGAGCTGATGTGGAGGCCATGGAGGAGTGCTGCTTACTGGCTTGCTTCACATGGCTTACTTAGCCTACCTTCTTATAACACTCAGGACCAACAGCCCAGGGATAGCACCATGGGCTGCGCCGTCCCCCATTGATCACTAAATGAGAAAATGCCTTACAGCTGGATCTCAAGAAGGCATTTTCTCAGCTGAGGCTCCTTCCTCTGATGGCACACAAAACTACCCAGTACAAGTGGTCTTCGTGTGTGACTCTTGTGGACTTGATGGCAAACTGAATGTGGTTTCATAGACATAAAAAGCTGTTAGTCTGAGGGGTTTGGCTTTGGGGAACCATGTTTCCACACGTTGACAGTCAATTTCTGGATTTGTTACTGGGGAATACCCTTCTGAATTTGGCTTCTGCTTTTTGAAATAGAGAATCCTTATTCTGACAGACTAAATGGGTGGAGCAGACATACAGTTTTTAAGATAGTGGTATCACTGAGATGTAATTCACATTTATTATCTTATATAGCTTGCTCATTAAAAGCATCTAATTCAGTGGTGTGGTATATTCACAGTTTGTGCAGCCATCATCATCAGTCAGAGAACATTTTTGTCGTCTCCAATAGAACCTGTTTTCATGACCAGTCATTCGCTCTTTCCTCCCAACCCCTGCAGCCCTGGCCAACCACTGTGTTTTCTGCCTCTGTAGACTTGCCTAGTCTGGACATTAGAAGTACAACTGCTGTCATTCAGGTGGTGGTAATCACCTTTAGGTGACTGCCTAGTTCATGAATTGAATTTCAGATGGGGAAATGTTGAGTCAATAAATAAGCCATCCATTTTTCACAAGATGGGGTTTAAGTAGAGGTGAGGGCACACTGATTTATTTCCCAGGGTCTGGAAAGTATGCTGTGATGTTTTCTGTCCATGGGAGGGGTATGGATTCTACCAAGTTTGATGGATGCAGAGGGAATAACCAAAGCAAAACTAAGAATCCAGTCCCTCCAATCAAGTTAGGTTGGGTATGCAATAGTGAATAAAGCTGTACTTCAGATTGCTCTTCTGTGGAGTGATAATGTTTTTGCTAAATGAAATGAAAGCTTTTATGTTATATTAGCTGCTTCTATGCTTTTTATGGACCCTTTTAGGGATGATGTGCCCTTTTCATTGCATTCCCAGATGTTACTGATGTGGAGATCTCTGTTCCTACGCTTCCATCATATTCTCAGGGTGATTTTAACACACACACACACACAAAAGCTCAGTAAGAAAGCCAGCATCTTTCATTTTATTGAGCATTTAGGAAGTGCCAGTTCTTATGCCAAGGGCCCCATATTGTACCATGTTACCATTCTGCTACCATTCTGTGAGACAAATGTTGTTGTCCCTCCATATCTATGGGGGGGGGGTTCTAAGATCCATCTTGGATACCCAAATCCTTAGATGCTCAAGTCTCTTTTCTATTATTTACATGTAACCTATACATATCCTCCTGAATACTTTAGGCAACTCTAGATTGCTGGTAATACATTACATAATGTGAATGCAAACATAATGTTTGCACGTGTTGAGCACAGATTCAGGTCCTCCCCCCCCCCCCATCCTCAAATATTTTCCATACTGGTTGGTGGAAACATAGGAACCAGATCTGCAGATATAGTGGGCTAGCTGCTCTGTTGTGCTGCTTCTGCATTTTTGGGATAACTTGTCAAAATTCACATAGCTAGAAAATTGTGTAACCAAGTTTTGAACCTGGCATTGGTCTGCTGGCCCTCCTCTGATCATCACCCTTGAGTGTGTTCAATAAAAATGCTGGTAGTGAAGATGCAGACTTTTTACAGATCCGTCTTCTAGAAGGGGAAACATGCAGCAGGTGCTAGGCTAATTGAGAAGATCATACTATTGCTTTATAGATTTCCAGCTCTGAGTAGCCACAGCTAGCTAATATTTTGTACTCTGAAATTTGCTCACCCTTATAGGCTTAAAGAGCCTTGTAGGCTGGAAGGGTAGAATAGAAGGGCAGTTTTTTCTGTCTTGTCTTTGTAAAGCATCATTTTCTTTTTGGGAACTACTAAGTGATTATCAGTGATTCATTTTTAATTGGATAATAGAGCATTGAACGGGGAGACCAAAAACCTGTTCTTGGTCTGAATTGTTAAAATGAATGATTCAGCTTCTTTATTCATTAAAACAACAGTAAGATAATTACTAAGTATGTATACTTTAAAAGCTGTTCACCTTGCTGGGCGGTGATGGCTCATGCCTTAAATACCAGCACTCAGGAGGCAGAGGCAGGCGGATCTCTGTGAGTTCGAGGCCAGTTTGGTCTACAAATTGAGTTCCAGGACAGCCAGGACTGTTACATAAATAAACCCTGTCTTGAAAAAGCAAAAATAAAACAAAACCAAAAACCAAAAAACCTGTTTGCCTTTTCCACTTCTTTAGCATTTAATATAGGTGTTTTTTTCCCCACAATGAGAATGAGCTCTATCTCTCTATCTCTCTCTGTCTCTGTCCCTGTCTCTCTGTCTCTGTCTCTCTGTGTCTCTCTCTTTCTGTTCCTATGTATGTGGTGCATATCATGTGTCCAATTCTATCAACTCTGACTTATTCAGGTCTTTCACTGATCCCAGAGTTCACAATTTTGCCTAGACTGGCTGACTAGGCCAGACTAGACAGACTTTCTCTGCCCTCTACTGCTCTTGAGCTTATAGGTTCACATGTGGCCACACTGGCTTTTTATGTGGGTGCTGGGGATCTGAATTCAGGTCCTCATGATTCAGGTCCTCAAGAGCAAGAGCTCTTACCTGCTGAATCCTCTCTCTCAGCCCCAAGAACAAGGTGTTCTTGAATAGCATAAACTCTCATAAGATGTTCGATGCCAGCTTGATTTGCTGAGCAGTAGTTTTGTTACAAAAAGCCTTAATGGAACAAGTAAATATGGAGCCAGGTAGCAAAAAAAATTGTTCCCAATTCCTTTGATTTACTTTAGCAACTTGTGAAGAAAAGGGAAAAAAATGACTTTCCTAATTATTTGTAAGTGGTGGTAATTTGCAATACTGACATTTGGAGTATTACTCATACAAATATAAACAACAGCTAATTAAATCCAAACAAGATTTTTTTAAAAAATTTTATATAACACTGGCTCTAAAAACATCTCTGCATGTTTCTCCATTTGAAGTGCATTAAATAAATTGCATATAATCTCTAATCTTCAGCCCTCTACTTGTGGCTTAGAACCATCTTCCCACTGTTAAAATAAGGAATAGACTTTACTCTTTAGATTGGCTTGAGGTTTACAGAACATTGGAGTAGACTTATTCAGGGTTCTCATTATAGCTTAGAATGTCTGTACCTTCTGGTTTCTCCCTATGTCTTTTTTTTAAACATCTTTCAGAATCCTGGCACATCTGTTACTGCCGATTAACCAATATTGATTTTATTTTAGCTCATTGGTGTTGGAGGTTGAAGCTAGGGCCCTGCACATGTGAGTGCACACTCCCTACCCCTGGTCCCTGGTAGAATATTAATGAAAGTTTCTTGGTGGTGCACGGTGATGGATATTGACAATGTACCCATTAAATGTCATTATAGTTTCACTGTCCTAAAAACCCTCTACGTTCTAGCATATCTTTTTTTCTTCATCTTCTACCAACTATGGGTTTTTCCATTGTCTTCCTACTTTTGCCTCCCCCCCCGCCCCCGTACTGTCAGATAGCTAGAACCAGTCTGTAGCCTTTTTAGACTGCCTTGTGTCACTAGTAATGTGCATTCAGGGTTCCTCCATGTCCTGGTAACTATTGGGTCTCATTGCTGAGTACCAAAATTTGTTTCTTCTTTTACCTGTTGAAGGACATCTTGATTGCTTTCAAGTCCGGACAGTTATGAATGAAGCCAGCATAATTATTTTGTGCATAGACATGAGTTTTCAGTTCGATTGGGTAAAGACCATGTGATTGTTGGATTGTATGATAATGTAAGAAATAACCAGACTGTCTTCCAAAGTGGCTGTAGCATTTTGCATTCCCTCCAGCAAAGAGTGAGAAGTCCTGTTGCTCTGTATGTGGTGGTGTTTTCATTTGACCTTATAATAGGTGGAGGAAGTCATACTCATTCCTCAACTTTCCCCTGCAATTTTCTGATGATATATTCCACTGAGCATTTTTCACACGCTTATTTACCATTTGTGTATCTTCTTTGGTGGGATGTCTGTTCAGATTTTTTTTTTGCTCATTTTTTAAAACAGGCTTTTAAAATTATTACGATAAAATGTACATGGCACAAAATTTTAACTACTTAGCAGCTTTTAAATAATTTTGTACACTTTAGTGGGATTGAGTACATTCACAGTGCTGTCTGACTGTCTGTGCTGTCTAGTTTTCCAGCATCCCAAGCTGAAATCGTACCCATAAAGCAATGACTTCTCACTCCTGTCCACCCTAGACCCTGTCAATCTTTGTTTAATTGTTCTAGGCATTTCTAGAATCATACAACAGGTATCATTTATATGTGGCTTATTTTATGTAGCATGATGTTTTCAGGGTTCATTTATGTTAGAACAGATACAAGAGCTTGATTTCTTTTCATAGCTGAGTGTCTTATTGTTAAATTTTAATTATTAGCAGCCACTACAAAGAAGCACTATTCTTTCTCCTGTGAGATCATGGAAATGATTTTTTCCTCTCCTCTTTTTTCTTTCCCTGCAGAATGACCAGGAACACTTGCAGTTGACATGCCAATTTATCAAGTGTCTCCCAAGAACATTCCATCATGTTTCTATGTATTCTATGTATTCCTTTCAGAGTAGCCATTTGTTTCAGGTCAGCATGCTTTGGGGAGTTTTCTTTTTTAATTTTTTTTAACTCCACTATTAATAAATTTACTCGATATAGAATTTATCTGTTTTAAGTGGCTTGTGGAACAATTGCCATAATCCAGTTGATGAAAATAGTCACCCCGAAAGCTTCCTCATGTCTGTTTGCAGGTGCCTTCTCTTCTCAAGCCGTACACAGCCACTAATCCCCTTTCCCTGTGTCTAGAGTTGTTGTTTCTGAGAATTGGAGCTAAGTCATAGATTATGTGGTCCTTTCTGTCTAGGCTCTTTCACTTAGCGTGTTGATCTGAGGCTCATCTGTGTTTTAGCTTTTATTGGTATTTTGTTCCTTTTTATTGCTGCAGAGTATTGTGTTTTGTAGACTCTGAGCTGAGTTTCCATTGTTAGCTTTTTTGAATGATGCTGTTAAGAATGTTTACATACATACCTTTATGTTTTCACTTCTAATTTCAAGTCTTACCTAGGAATAGAGTTGCTGAGTTATATGGAAAACGTATATAAAATTTCGATTTAAACCTAGGTTTAAAGGAATTTAGGTTTAACTTTTAAAAGGCTGACAAGTCATTTTCCACAGAAGTGCCATATTGTACGTCAGCAGTGTGTGAGCATCAGCAACACTTCTTATGATCTCATTTTGATTGTAGCAAACTACTGGAGTGATGTGTCTCATTTGGGTCTAACTTGGATTTCACTGATGACTAACGATGGTGAGCATCTGTTCATGCATTTACTGGCTATTGGTGCGCCTTGTTTGTTGGAATGTGTATTCACACATATACTATCCTCTGCTTTGTCCTGTAAAACTTTGGATGATGAAGTGAGCAATCTTCAATTCATTTCGTCCATTTGTCTTCTTTTGGGGACTCTTTACTTCCATTTGCAATAGTCTCACATGTATTTCAGGACCTACGGACTTAGGAGATTGGTTTTTAGGGGGCAATGGTCCAGCCTTCTGCTCTGAGTAGTAAACCAGTATCTCTCATGGTGGATCTCACAGGTTGGCATTCTAGTCTTTAGACAATGGCCAAACCCCTCAGAGCTGACAAAAATTAGAAGCTGTTGGAGAAAACAACTCCTGAAGGGGATTGTATTATCCTGTCAAGGCCATGGCATTTCCAAAAATTAGCCAAAGGAGAGATGCCATTATGAACTTTATAGAGATTTTACTATATACATTTTTTGTTTTACTTTCCCTGTGACTCCCTTATCTTACTTTTTCTAGGTCAGTACATGTATACACTGCATTCCCTTTGATTATTTAAGAGGGCTGGATTATTGGATTATCTCAGTATTTCAGTTAGAGAAGGTGCTGCAGTGATCATTCCCATGTCAGCCTCTGTGTGTGGGTCCCAGCATTTGAAAGATTCTGGATCTGTTGCAGACTCCAGTTTCTATAGGTTTTGCAACAGCCCTTTATTTAGGTCCTTTGTTTCCTTGCAGCTAATTGGTTTGGTGCTTGCGAATATGTGCTAGAATGTGTTTCTGAAGTTTAACTTTTTAGTTTAATTGGAAGCATTCTAAAGAGGCTGCCTTTGCGGCACAGATACTGATTCTGAAAGAATGAGGCCCCCTCCCCACCAATTGTGTGTGATGGTAGGGTGGGAAATGCAGGCATCCTTACTAGCCTTGGACTTGTCCAGTATCTTTTCTGAGCTGCAGATTCTTACAAGTACAATGGGAGATGAACCTTACTTTGTCCACATTGAAAAGACTCTTCTACACTCAAACTGGGGAGGGGGGCGCTAGCAGGAAAAGCCTGTTTGTTAGGATGAGGACTAACAGCATTTGTAGCTACAGGAATCTTTTATAAGTCAGAGTCACCGGGGGTTCCACATTCTCTAGAAACCCAGGGTGGAGGAAGAGAGGAAATAGTAAGGAAAACAGCTTGGCAGTGGGGGCCAGAAGCTGTCACAGCGTGTTTATGTCTGGCTCGTTTCACCTTGGTTGGAAGGCACAGAACGCTGCGGAGTGTGAGTTTGGAGACTGGGCAGTTGCCTACTATATTTAGAAAGAGGAGATTCCTGGGGTTGGGTGGGGTGTTCGTGTGCGTGTGCGTGTGTGTGTGTGTGTGTGTGTGTGTGTGTGTGTGTGTGTTTTCTTGGCCAGATGGACAAAGGTTTGGGGTTGAGGATTCTGGATCAAATCTTATTAGCTAGCTAGCTTCCCTGGGCCAGCTCAGTAGCCCTGCATTGACTCCTGCTGTTGCCACACGGGAAAAGCCAAAAGAAACTGTTCTGTATGGTTTGTAAAGATACCACAGGTAGGTTTCAAAGCTCACCGGATCTTGCTATCCTGTTGACTTTTACGTTTACTGCAGGCTCATTGGAACATTTTGAAAACATGAACTGGCATATCCCATGAGGCTTAAGCTTGATTTCCAGGCAGCCGGAGTTGAACTTTGGCTGTGTTTCTACGTCAAGGTCACTGTTGAGCAGATAAGGCCCAAACTGCAACAGAGTTCTGACTATGTATCTCACTGCTACGCTTGTGGGTCAGCTGTGGACCAAGGAAAATGAAATTAAGGTGGCGTGTTTACTTTTGTTCATGTCTGCTGCTTTGTCAGAGCTGATCTAAATCGTTAACACCTATAAATGGCACACAGATCAAAAGACAAAAACGGACTTGGAGTATTCCTCCAACCCTTGTGTCTTGATCCCCAATTCTGCTGAAAGCAGCATTTCACCAGTGTCTTGGATATTTTTTTAATGAAATTTATGAATGTTTCAGCAAATATATAAGTGTGTATTCATTTTTACACTTACATACACTTATGCATTTAGAATGATTCCATATGTATTTTATGTGCCTAATTGTGTTGTATATTACATGTTCTGCACTTGTGTATACATTCTATCATATGGATGAAACACAGCTTTTTTAACCATTCCCCTATTACACAGATTATTTCCAGTCTTTGGGCTGGAGATATAACTCAGTTTGTAGAATGCTTGCCTAGCATGCATGAAACTCTGAGTTTGATCCTCAGTTATGCATAAAACTGGACACCATGGCATATGTCTATGATCACAGCATTGAGAGGGTACAGGCAGGATGACCAGAAGTTCAAAATTATTCCAAACTATATATAGAGTTCCTGGCTAGCCCCTGGACTATTTGAAACTTTGTCTGTATCTCTCTCTCTCTGTATACACGCACACAGAGATATGTATATAAATACATAACATAGACATAGATACATGTACATATGTATACAAACATATGCACATACATATGCATGTATAGAAATATGTATAACACACACACGCAAATGTATTTAAACATGTTTATGCACACATATACACATATATGCACACACACATATGCTTCGAGGTACATACCTCTGGCATGGGACACAGAAGTGATCAGATTTGTAGGATGAGTTCCTACTCTGGAACTGCTCAGCAAAAAACACTGTGTCTGTTTTCCACTGTGATAGATATTCTCAGGGAATTAGTCCAAGAAATTCCGAGTGAGCCGAGTTTCCTGAGCCATGATTTTTAGAGTAGAAAATCAGCTTCTTTACTATTTAGAATAGCTTCTGTAATATAAAACAGAATTTTTCTTCATTTCCTTCTCCTTGGTTTCTTTGTATTAAAAACTATAGTGGAAATTATTCCATAGAACTCGACACAGCTATATCTTAGAGTCATCCAAATACAAGGCCTAGTCTTATGTTCTACTGTGGTATTGTTGAGTTTTCATCTGGTGTAGTTCATGCTCTCTTCAGGAGGGTTAGCAGGTGCTAAATCTCCTGCAAAACTTGGTGATTGGAGGTAGTGACTTTGAGCTAGTGGGCATGTTTTATCTAGTTGCTGTGGGCACCAGAATTCCTGGCAGGCAGGAGGGGGGATGTTTTGTGTGCCGTCTCCCAGTGGTGGCTTTTCCTGCAGAGGTTAGCATTTCTTGGTTGGTATAGAAGGCTACATTGGTGGAACTTGACAGAATGGAGCAGGCACTGTCCCTCTCCTGGGTGCTCAGCATCTAGAAAGGAAACAGGGGAATCACAAGCAGTCCATGGCGCCAGGGGTGAGTGCTGGCAGTTTGGAGGGGTATTGGGGGAGGGAACGGAGACCTTTGGGAAGGGCTAGTGAAGGCTTATCAGGTCCCAAGAGGCCCTTGTTTCTTATCTGCCATTTGTAGGTCACCTCTGCTAATTTTGCCTCACCTTCACCCTTTTTTATTAACTTTGAGAATGTCTATTCAAAATTGCATTTATTTTAGAAGGGAGGTTTATAGCAAAGAAGTCAAGGGTTTGGTGGATTTAGCTACTTTATGTTCTAAAAAGAATCATTGAATCATAATCATTAAATTAAAAAGTACTATCTTGATGTTGGTGATACACTCCTTTAATCCCAGTACTTGAGAGGCAGATCCATAGAGCAAGTTCCAGAACAGCCAAGGGCCTATATAGAGAAACCCTGTCTCAAAAAACCAAAAAAAAAAAAAAAAAGTACTTGTCATTGTATTACTTAAAATAATGTCATATTTCACCAGTAATATAAGATCCACTGTATGCTTAACACTGCACTAAGGTAGAAGCATTGGAGAGAATGGATATCTGTTTCACTTGGTGCCTGGCAAGAAAGGTAGAGGCATGATGGGCTTCACAGACAAGGATACAGTTGTCCCCGAGTTGGGGGCTCTGTGCCAAGGATACAGTTGTCACCGAGTTGGGGGCTCTGTGTATACAGAGAGAGTGACAGGAAGTATACTCTTTCGGAAATCTGCTTGACTTAGTGGAATCGCTGCTTAAACTTCCAGAGTTATGGAGTAGAATACAGGGTTCTATGGAGTTTTTCAGAGGAAATGTGCTCATATGAATGAATAGGAGAATACATACTCAACGATATTTGGATTGAGAAGAGAAGAGAAGAGATAAAGGCACAGGAGAGGGAGGAGCTAGGGTGCCTCCAAAGTATCCATCAGGTCCTAGATGCTGACTAAACTCCATACTACTACTGTAGGCTTGTGGTGTGTGATGTGGACACAGCTGAGTGATACTGGTTTCTGTACAGTTGTTCTTATGGGGCATGCAGGTGGAGAGTGGTGTGAACTCTGGAAGAGACCTGGGGACTGTGGGTTTCCTCAGGTGGTTGTTGGTATGTGAGGACTTCATAACAACGACACCTATGCCTTAGGTGTCCACTGGAACCTGTCAAACACCCCCAGAGATTTTGATGCCATATTTCTAGTCTGGGAATTGCAAAACTTCCCCGGGTGATCCCAATGGTGGTAGGAACCCTAAAAGAAGAGAGTGTAGGGTGAAACCATGGGCCGTATCAACATGTAGCAGGTGGGTAGAGGAGGCTTGGAGTGAATCTGAACTGATGACTAGGGATTTTGTCCTGGACATTCTAGATGAGAACATTCCCAGAGGCCCTTAGATTTGACCTTTGGGAGAGACACTGAAGAAAGTGTCTTTCTTAACAACAAGGTGGTAATTACTATCCATGGAATGGTATTACTAGAACAATAGGTGAGAACTGGAGATGTTGAGCTTGGTGACATCTGCACATCCTTGTCCCAGCTACGAGGTAGTGGTTGTCCCAATTCAGCTAGTCACGACTGCAGCCATCCTCAGTTGCACCTGCTCTAATTTGCCCAGAGCTACCTTAGTGGGTTTTTCTGCATGCATTGTTGTTGCTTTTTTTTTTTTTTTTTTTTTTTTTTTTTTTTTTT
>CABHPP010117545.1:0-18516 GCA_902168425.1 Peromyscus attwateri | reverse complement strand
GAGAGAGAGAGAGAGAGAGAGAGAGAGAGAGAGAGAGAGAGAGAACACACAGGAAGTCAAAATAGGCCAGAAGACATTCTGTGTAAACGTTGTTTGTCCCTAAGTCATCTTTCCCCCTTCATGTGCCCTGCTGAGTTGCCCAGCCTTACCTTGGGTCAGCTCAGTTATCTGCAAGGTGTCAGTCAACACTAATGCAGGTCACAGGATGATGGAGTGTTCCAAAGCTGTAAATGTTTCAGCAATCATGACATCATGACATCTCAGCCAATGTGGCTTTATGCCTGGGATTCAGTTGTTCCTGAGTTCTGCCTGGGAGCCTGCTGGGACCCCTGGGCACTGGGGATGGGGGTGGGGATGGGGGTGGAGATGGAGAGCATCTGAAAGGAAACTTTATATTCCTGAGCAATCATAGGGCAGTTTTCCCACAGTGAGTCCTTGCTGCTCTTGTCAGGGTTAAAGGCAGTTGGGGTCAGAGCCTGTAATTATGTTGCACATTTTTTTTTTTTTCTTTAAAACATTCAGGAAGCAAGTGAGATGGCAGAGCTGTTGCAGAGGCATGGTGTCTGGGGAGGGACTCACTGTCAGCTGGAGGATGAGGTACCCCAAACCCAGCTAGAGCCGATCTACCCATCCTGCCACTGCAACACCCCCAGGCCACTCATTTCTGGCAAAGGTTCCTTCCTTCACCGGTGCCTATCTCTGTTCTGATCTCTGCAGGGCTGGGTGGAGACGACAGCAGCTGCTGCTGGGGAGAACCCGAGATGTTGCTGTGAGGACATCAGTGTTGCTTATGCTCTGCTGTTTGCGTAGGGAATCTGCATGCTGTTCTTCCAGAGACAAGGCTTTCCTGCTTCCATGTCTGAGTCTTTCAAAGATGTTTGACACAGACTCTGTGCAGCTTATCCAGCAGCTCATCATCCGCATGACTCCTGCTGTGGACAATATGGCTTTGTGGGAGATGGAGGCCAGGCAGGCACTGGGGATGCTCCCTTGGCATCTTCAGGCCACAGCTCTCAGCTGTTTGCCCAGGATTTGCATCTGCCAGCCAGGCCGTGAGGCTGTCTGCTGGCTCTCTGACTAAAGCTGCCTGAGTAGTGTGCAAGGTCAGCGAGTTAACCATGTGGCTAGTCTCCTCAGAGCAGCAACATGGTTCTCTTTGGAAAGAAGTCCCTTTTCTTTTTTATGAAGCCAGCACACTTGTAATAAGTTCCCCAGCAGGGACACTCTGCTCTCTTGCATGGGAAATTGGGGTGGAACTGATTGCTTTTGGCCTTGATATCTTCTTGGAGATGACTCTGGCTTATTTCTCCACCCCCCACCTCGTTTGGGCAGCATCACTTCATACCATCATAGCAGCACAGGACTTAGAGGTTTGTGCTGGAAACAGCCTGAATTCATGCAGGAAGGGTTCAGTAGCTAAAGAATACATAAAGCATGCTTATTTTTACAAGCCTCCGTTCTAAATGTTGGGTTATCTTCCATAAGCCTAAACCCGAGTCTCTTAAAAAAAAATTAAAAAAATGTTAGTTTTTCTTTTTGATGGTTATTTTACATGAGAAGCTCACCAAATGTCAGCTAGAGAAGAAGGCTGAGTCATTTCTGTATGTGCCATCTCAGTCAGACTGATGCTGAGTTCTTAGTGTGTGGGGCAGTGTGGTGGGAGGCAGTGATGAGCAGAGACCTCGGGAGTTCTTTAGGATTTAGAAAATGGCTTTATTATGCTATAATTCACACACCACAAGATTCTTTCATTTATAGAATACGGTCCTATGGGTTAGTTGCAAGTTTTGAATGTTCTACAGTTATCTGGGAGGACATTTTTGGTCATTTCTCTACAGTTCTCACATATCCCTCCCTATCTTTCCTCCTCCCCCAGCTATATGCAACTTTTTCCCCTGGGACTTTTAGCCTTGTGCACCTAGCTCCTGGGAGTGCTGTGATGTCATTGCCTGGGTGTAGGGACCTGGCACAGTTTTATCTTTGCACCCCGGATGATTTGCTGGTTCTGCGAATCTCACTCACAGTCAACCCTGAGAGTGTCTGGAGGCTTTCGGTTAACCCTTCTTTCATCCTGTTTCTGCCTGGGTGATGAGTTTGCTTTGCTGAGTAACTTCCTGGCTGAGAGTGGGAAGGAAGAGTTCAAGGGTAGCATCATGTGGAAATCAAGAAAGGAACTTTTCAAAGTTTTTATTTTTTGCTTACTTGTGGTGCTAGGAAATGAACACAAGGGTTTGTGAATTGTAGGCAAATGAGCTATATCCCCATCTTGAGGAACTTTTGTCTTCAGAGCAGAGAACATTTCCAGTGATATTCTGATTTGGATAGTCATATTTGGAGGACATCAGCTTTAAATATTTTGGAAACTGGATAAACAAATGGCTCAATTCGCTGATATAGGACGGTTGGGAGATGTGTAAGTCTTAGCATGCAAGCAAGCCCTTTTTTCTCACTTAAGACTTTCCATCCGAGAGAAGATAATGTTTGCTGCCCTCTCTGCCTTGGCTCGTGCCCTCAGGCTCGCCCTTCTCTTTGTGTCCTTTCTCCCCACCCCACTTTCTTCTCTGGGACCACCCCACAGAATGTCTGGCTAAAAGGCCAAAGATGTGAGCCCTTGATATCATGATGATGAGGAAGACAAAGCCCCTTTTAAAAGGGAATGGCCGAGGCAAATTCTGGAGTAACAATTGTAGTGGAAAGACTGTAGAACCCAGAAGTCTCCGCTGCTAGTCTTCACGACTGTAAACAACACCATCCAGGGCCCCTTTCCTGTCCCAGTTCCTGTGTTATGTTTCAGAGGTGAATGGACCTCTCAGAACCAGGGTGGGTACAGAATGTCCTGCTCCTGCTCCCTGGTTGCCTGCTATGACCAGAGCATTTAGGTTCTTATTTTTGCTTCTCCAGAGGGACCTTAAACAAGCCTCAAGTTTCCCTTTTTTATCACCAGGCTGGAGCAGTGCTGTTAAAATCATCTTGAATCAAGGAGGCCACTACTTATATTTCAAGAAATCAAATGGGGACATGGAATGAGAGCATTATTTGGGTTAGTTGAACAGCTCCAGATATAATTAAGTATTTATAATGCTACCTAGGGAACCTAGAAACCTATTTGGGGTAAGTCAGGAGACTGGGCGTGAGATCTCTCTTTGTGGGTACTGATTTAGAACTTCTAGGAGTGACACACTTTGGACATATGTAGATGAGTCCTGGATAAGATGGAAGGCTGATGTCTCTCTCCCTGGAGCTGTCAGCCTCACAGCTCACAGAGCCAGCAACAGCAAATAACAGGCCACCCTTCTGCCTTTCCCGAGGCTCATGTTGTTTCTTTCTCTTCACATGGGTCAGTGGTTAAAAAAGTCAGTCTGATTACACAAATAATACATATTCACTAGAGAGAATTTAAACATTAAAGATGTAGAAAATGTAAATTATGTCAAGAGTGCCAATTAGAGGTAGTCATTTTGGTTTTATCATCTTTCTACTCACTAGCTCATGACTGTCTTTGTGTATTATTACCACTCTCCAGCTGTGCTGTGTCAAGACTTCTTGGACTGATGTACAACTTTTGCACGGTTAGGTCTTGTGACTCTTTCCCTTCATGAAAATTACACAATCTTTAATGCATGCCCTTGTAAATGGGCCACAGGTCTCCTTTGGCTAAAATCACACAGGCTGCTCTTACCTTTCTTCTGATTCATTTCCAATCCCTTACCTGTTCTTTTTATCCCTCTGCTTTTTGTTTTTGTGGTGAAGCAGAATTTTGGAGGCAAAGAAATTTTCTTTTTTACAGAGACCCACAAGTCGAAAGCACGGTATTAGATTGACTTGGACTGTAGTAATGCTAATGGGAGTAGCTACCATCATTTAAATGCTTACAGTGTGTCAGGTATGCATATCTCAGGTGTTTTATAAGCTTAAATTTTTTTCAGTGCCAGGGTCAAATTCAGAGCTTTGCATATACTGCATAAATGCTCTACCATAGAGCCACACCCAGCCCAAACTTTATCTCTATTTCACTGAATCTTCAGTATAGTCTATGAGGTATGTCCAGCTATAACCGCTAGAAGATTGCTAGTGTGCACACACACACACACACACACACACACGCACACGCACACGCACACACACACATACACACACACACACACACACACACACACACAGAGAGAGAGAGAGAGAGAGAGAGAGAGAGAGAGAGAGAGAGAGAGAATGATTTCTACAACTAGATAAAAGTGTTGTGGTCAGAACTTGAACATCATCCAATGCTAGCCCTTGTATCCTTGACCAGTCTTCTTCTGCTAACTGCCCAGCTCCTTCCATTGTTTTTTCCTTTAAAAAAATGGGACCCGAGTGTTTACTTAAGAGCTATGTGCAAAGCACCTGATATACAATCATAGCAGCTTCCTCTATTCTATTGACTAATTCCTTTTGTCCCTTTATAACATGGTAATAATATGGGACTTTAGAATACTGTCTTTGTCCCGTCCTTATGTCCAGATCTTTGGCCTCCTCACTGAAGATGGATCCTATGTAAAGAATTACCTCTGGGAACTAGACTGGATCTTACTCTCTGACCATATTATACAGAACTTAATCTGGATGTGTTTGTTTTAAACATTCCTGGTCACAAAGATTCTATAACATTCCCAAGAGTTCTGAGATGCTGACTTTTTAAAAATCATAAGTACCTAATGCATAGTTTGAGTCCAGTTACAGGATTCACATATCACATGAGAGGTCTCTATTGCGGCCTACCTTTGTCTACTGGCCAGAGGTGGACACCCTCAGTGGGAACTGACCCTATTCAATGGTTACTCCCTGGATTCATCATAGGTGCCTGGTACCTAATGCAAAAAGGGTGTCCTGCTTTAAAGTGTAATTATAAGCCCCCTCTGTAATTATGGCCTCCTCCATTTTCTCCATTTCCCCCTTCAAATCACTTGTATCCTGCTATTCCTGTCTCTAGTGCCCCACCCCCACCCCACCCCCATCATCTGTTTATACTTTCCTGGTTTCTGTGGTTACTCCCTGTTGTATACTCACATCTGAAGATTTGGAGTTAGGAGTCACATGTGAACGAGAATGTGCCACATCCTCCTGGGCTGCCACACTCAATATGATCTTTTCTAGTTCCATGCATTTACCTGAAGCTTTCACTTGTCCTTACAGCCGAAGAGTATTCCACGTGTATAGGTACCACGTTTGCATTATCTGTTTGTCAGTAGTAGGACATTTAGGCTGTTTCTGTTTCCTAGATATCATGAATAGAGTGCAATGAACACGACCAAGCAAGTATCTGTAGAACAGGAACGGATAATTTTTTATTGTTTCTTTCATTTTGTTCCTTGCATGGCACTTGCTGACCTTTCTGAGCTGGAACTGCATCTCTTGTTCTTCCAGTTCTACCTTTAGGAAGACATAGTTTCTGCATGGATTTCTTTGCTACACTGTAGTGACTTTCTTTTCAACGAGATTTAATATCAGTTCATTTGGAGAGCTCCCTTTGCTGGAATGGCTTGTAACAGGAGTTGAACAAGCAGAAGATTGTGCTTTTCACACACAGCCTCTTCATTTTTAGGAATTGAGTCTTGATAAGCAGGATTCAGGAATAAGAGCCAGCATCCCCACCCCCACCCAGGCTCTGTGTGTTTATAGAACACCACCATTCCTAGCCATTTAAAGGAGAAGGAAGGGGCGACATTACCTCTTTTAATCTGCAGACATAGTGCCCTGTTTAATGACATCTAGGCACTGGAGACTTGCTGACCTATATAGTGTATAGGGATCTATTACTACAGTACTACTTCAAAAATGTGTGACCACACAGCTCTGTCTCCATTGATTTCCCACTGCTGGAAATGAGTTCCTGACCTAGAACAGCACCGTACAGTGCTTTGGAGCTGGAGTGTGGCTCTAGAATGAATAGCACTAGAGGATTCAAGAAGTCCTGGGCCTGAAACACAGGCTGTTTGCTGTCCTGACAGGCATTTGCCCTCTCTGCTGATTTCTAGGGTCCTAGTAAAGAATAAAATTAAAGGGCTTTTCTTTGCTTTTCGGCCAAACTATTTTTTAAAGCCTTTACCATCTGATTGGGTGGGAATGAAGGAAACTTATGGAAAATCTGGAGCCATCAGATGCTCTGTCTGCTGTGTTCTTCCAGCTTAGTAGAACTAATGGATCCACCTCATTCCTCGAGCAATGGGATCACATACAGGACATGTTGTGGGACCTTGAGGTCTGACATTCAGTCTCCTGCTTACTGGGATGGTCAGGCCCACGTTGATTTCTGTGCAACCCTAGAAATAATAGAGGCAGAAGAATTCACTTCACAATTCACAAAGAGTCCTTTGCCTTCTGTCTGTTTTCTCTTCACTTAGAGGTTTGAGGGATAACAGTTGTGGGTGGGCATAGATGAGGGACACATTTAAAACACTGTCTACTGGTTTCAGTTCTAATCATGTGACGTGCTATTAAATTAGAAGCCCCTGACATCTCTAAGAGCTCAGTGTTCTGGAATTGGTGGAGGGAAGAGCAGTGAATTCCTTTTTGGTCACAATGGAATGTGTAGTATTAATGATCACAGTGAGGTGGCTGCTGTTGTCACCATCATCTTGCCTGTGTCTGTAATGCACATTTGTAGATGTGGTCCTTCCATTCTGGCCACAACAGCCAGATTGCTTAACATTAAGAAGGAGAGGAAAACCAAATAAGATGCTTAAACAGAATGCATTTACTGTGGTGTGTAGCTAGAAAGCCAAGGGCTCTTCTGATTTTATATTTCACAGGGTCTCATAGCTCTAAAGGGTGTCTACAGTCCTGGTTTTTCTTTGTCACTCAACTCCACATTCTTCTGGGCTAGTTCCATTCTTAGGTGGCCCCTTCTCTCATGTTGGCAAGATGACTTATGACCAGAAGTTCAGCCCAAAGTCTGAGCTTGGATTTTGTTGGCTTATTCTTGAATTATGTGTTCATCCTTGACATAACCTCTGAATCTGGCCTGAACCCAGAGTAGAGTAACTGCATGTGAAATAAATGTTCTGAAAGCCCAAGATGAATGGTTTCCCCAGAGGAATATTAGGGTGCTATAAATACAGGGGGAGTGGGGATAGTAGCCAAGGCAACCACAATTCTCCACTCTGGCCGAAGTAAATGAGCAAGGTCACCAGGGAAGAGAAAGCTTTCCCTCCCAGATAGCTCATGGCTCTCATCCACTTTGGAGAAAATAATTTGGGCTATCAACCTGTGGTTTAGAAAGTAACCTTGGCTTTTCAGATTTGGAAGAGAAGAAATGAGATAGCTTTGAACTATTGGACACCACTACATTTGGACAGACCAAGGAGTCCAGGAAATGTCTAATAGCCTCCTGACTGCAGAATAGGGGAAGGATGTCAGGCTGGTTTTCATGAAGGCTGCCTTTGTTAGATATATTATAGAACAAGAAAATGAAATGCTTTCAGGGACTGTGAATAGTGTAGCAGAGTTCCATAAGCTCTAGCCAGTGGATAACTGTCTTCTTGCCTAGCCAATGTGGGAACTGGTTCTCCATAGAGCTGGTTTTTCCTTAGGATGATATTTACAATGCGTCCAGTAAAATGTGTTTGGCATCTACTTGTGGCTACTGCAGTAGATTTGACTATAGGTCAAGTCTTGGCAAAGTTTCTGTAAAGGGCCAAATAGTAAATATGCATTTTAGGCTTTGTGGGCCGTATAAGGTCTCTGTTGTTCATTTTATTTTGTAAACGGTGCCAGAGATTGAATCCAGGGTATCATGTATGCTAAGTGCAGGTTCTAAAACTTCTATGTTTTTGCTTGAGAAAATAAATGATTTGTAATCCCTTAATAATATAAAAAAACAGCTGGATGATGGTGGCATACTCCTTTAATTCTAGCACTTGGGAGGCCAAGGCAGGTGGATCTCTGTGAGTTCGAGGCCAGGCTGGTCTACAGAGTGAGTTCTAGGACAGCCAGAGCTGTTACATAGAGAAACCTTGTCTTGAAAAACCAACCAACCCCCCCACACACACCAAAACAAACAAACAAACAAACAAAAACCAAAAACATTCTTAGGTCACAAGTCATTAGAAAATAGTCCAGGGGCTGAAATCCACTCAGGGTCAGAATGAGTTTGGAGGCAGATAGACCTGGACTCTAGTACTTTCTATGTTGTTTGCTAACTATGTGGAAGTTTTAAACTTTAAGACTTTTAGTTTTCAGGGCTGGAGAAATGGCTCAGCAGTGAAGAGCACTGGCTACTCTTCCAGAGGACCTGGGTTCAATTCCCAGCACCCACATGGCAGCTCACAATTGTCTGTAACTCTAGTTCCAGGGAATCTGACACCCTCACACAGACACACATGCAAACAAAACACCAGTGCATATAAAATACAAACAAATAAATCATAAAAATGGGCTTACATTAAACAAACGAACAAACAAAAGACTTGCAGTTTTCTCATTTGCAAACAGTCTTCTGGAAGCATCTGTCATTAGAGGGTTAGTTATTGTGAGGATGCTCAGTCAGTGTTTGCTTTGTGGATTAGGACATTGACCCTCATGCCTGCAATCTCTGGGAGAGAGCAGCAGGGCCGTGCCCTAGGAAGGTTTGCATTATGATTGTTCTTCCTCTTTTGATACTCTCTTTTTGTCTCTCCTGGGCAATTCGTCACCAGGTTTTGGGATGTTGGTGCCAATCTCAGTTTCATTTCTGGTATTTTCAGGCAGTGACCCACATTTTAATCTGTATTTGGCAGAAACTAAAATAAATTGGCTTGATCCATTATCAGAATGCAGAATATGTACTTGTTTTTGCTTCTAGCCAAAATTTCCTCCTTTTCCATTTTTATTGCATTCTAATACACCAGCCTATCAGAGATGTTTATTAAAACCAGACTCCTCTCCCCTGTGTGTGCGCGTGTGCATGCACACACACACACACATACACACACACACACACATACACACACACACACACACACTCACACACTTTATCAGGAAAAACATTACAGTTGTGGATTTTTGTTTTATTGAACTTGGTAAGTAGATGCCAGGAAGTTTGGAAGTAGGTTAGCCATATTGCCTATTGATTTATACAGGTAAATTATAATGGAGTAGACAGAAATTCTGTGAGCTTGCTAATCCTCAGTATCTTTCAGTATCTTGAATGTACTTGCCCTAAATCTTTCTCATGTTACTTCCTCAGTGAAGTCTACCCTGATAGCCCTCCACTGATCCACTTCTCCGCTTTATTCTTTTCTATGGTACTTATATAGTTCTGACACACCATATAATTTATTTATTATGCTGTGTGTGTGTGTGTGTGTGTGTGTGTGTGTGTGTGTGTGTGTGTGAACTGTCTGTCCTTACTAGACTAAAACTTCATAAAGGCAAAGGTTTTTTTCCTTGATTATGCTCAATTTAGAATGGCATCTGGTGTCAGGTAAATATTTGCTGGATGAATGAATGGGTCCTTTAATTCTTATTAGAAGGTTTGCTACATCCTATTTTCTCTGGCCTAACAGACATGAAATTTGGGGTTGAATATTGACTCTGCCACAAATTGGCTAAGTCTTTGAGCAAATCATTTAATCTCTTAAGACTATAGTTCTCTTATCTTTAAAATAAGGGGTTAGAGTACATGATTGCAAAAGTTCCTACTAGGTCTGTAGTTCTGTGATTATAATATCTGGTTAAAAGAGATCATGTACTGCTATTAAAATTCCCACATATATTTCCTAAAAACTATTTTGAATTTCATTGATGGGCAGTGTGGACTGAAAGAGAACTTATAGAAAAAAGTCTTTGTAGGTACCTTCTGCACTCATCAAGAGCAGTTCTTAACAAGGTTGTTCTCAAGAACGTCTCCACGGCTTCTTTTAGGATAAAGTCCAGATATCTTGAGCAGGCTTCTGGAACCCCATGGACTCTGAACCCTGCTGCTTCCTCTTGCCTCTTCACTGCCTCTGTGTTGACACTCTGTGCTTTGGAATATGTTTTGGTATCTCCAGTAACTGATGGATTTCCTAGCTTCAGCTCACTGAATCAATCCTGCCTTCCCTCCCTTTGCACCCCTCTCTCTTACTCCCTTGATCAGTTGCTAGTGTGTTGGCCTAAGAACTGTGACTGGAAAAAAAAAAAAAAGAACTGTGACTGGTTTGGTTTAGTTGGCACATCAATGCAATAAAAATACAAACGTTGTTGGGATTAGATGATGGAAGATCTGGGGACCACAATGATTAGTTTGTCTTATATCTGGATACTAAGAAGCCACTAGAAATTTAAAAAATATTTATTGTTATTTTAAAATTATGTGTATGCCTGTTGGTCTGTGCACATGAGTACAAGTACCCATGGAGGCCAGAAGCATCAGATTCCTCTGGAGCTAGAGTTACATGTGGTGGTTGTGAGCTGCCCAATGTGGATGCTGGGACTTGATTTGGTCCTTTGCAAGAACAGTATACTGAGCCATCTCTTTAGTCCCCATATATATATTGAGTAGAATAGTAATATAATTAAAGCTTTATGAGATAAATTATGAAGATATGCCTTAGAGAGCATGGAAAGCACCATTTTCCTAATCCCAAAAGCACTATTGGAGGGTAAATGCTAGGATTTCTGTTCTGTAGACTTGGAAAGGCTGGGACACACATGGCTTAAAGGACTTGTTTTTGGTGTCACAAAAAGCCATACTTTGAGCTATGGTGTTTTTATAATTAGATGGGATTGTGATCTGCAGGTTCAATGATTATTGCCTTTTCAATTGGGTTGCAAACTGAACAGTTGTGTTGAGCTTTGTGAGGCTCACCATTAAAGTTGACTGACTTACAAATGCTTCTGGAAGCTTTGGCTGTCTAGGCTCAACCTGCATGTTTGCTTATACCGTGGCAGTCTGGGCCAGATCCAGGACTGTAATTTCCCTTTCAGGCTACTGTAGGAAGAGAATTTTCTCAAGGCAAGCCTCGCCTACCGTACTTAAACCTTAAGGCAAACACTTAGTTTTGCAGCTCCATTACAGACTCTGGATTTGAAAATGCAAAACTTGTGATATGACTGATGATCTCAAAAGACTAGTTCCTGTTGAGCCAGAGCAGTAATTCTGAATGCTTCCCTGTTACTTGGGGGGTCTTGCCCCAGTGCAGGCTCTGGGGCTGGAGTGTAGCTCAGTAGTAGGATGTTCGTTTGCCTGGCATGCATAAAGACTTGGGTTCTAATTCCAGAACCAGCACAAACAAGCAAACAAACAACCCTACCCAACCTGTTTTTCCTTTAGGCTCTGGTTGATGTCAGTACCTCTGAGTGTGTGTACTATACCAGGCTTTCTTACCCCATCCCACTCCCCAACAACCCATCCTTTTAAAATGTCTCTTCTGTTCTAGCCTTTCTCTGTCTGTCTCTTGATTCCCCTCAGTCACTTGTACCTGGAGTTCCCTTCAGACAATTGTCCGCATTTAGTGACTGCTAGTGTTCATCATCAGAACTCACTGGTTTAGTTATGTCTGGAGCCAGAGTGGCCTTTGAAAGTGAAAAATTTGCCATGTTACTTTATCTCTTAGAGGCGCTTGGGGGCCTCCCATTGCTTCTAGAACTTCCCCAGTCACGCTCTGACTGCCCTGACTCCAGCCACTTCCAGCTTTGTCTTGCATCATCTTTGCATAGCCCTGCCTCTGAGGCCCTTTTCTGCTCCCTTGGGTATTCGTGTGCCTCCACCACAGTCCTGTCTCTGCACTGGCCTCTGAAGTTGCATTCTTGTACCCTTTCACCCAACTGCTCTTATCTAAATCTCTTTGGAGTGTCTCTGGGGGCCAGTGGGCTCTCAGTCTGGAGACTTTCTGTCATGGCCAGGCTTCTCACATCGCTCTGCTTAGTGGCAGGGAGATGGGCTTGGGGGCTTGGGGGCTTGAGGGTTTGGGGGGCATGATTGGATATGGTGCTCTGTGCTCCCCAGTCAACACTGGAGTGTTTTAAGAAGTCATAGATTGCCAAAGAGCTGACTTAAAAGCCACTCATCCTGGAAGGGTGGTGATGGTGAAAGTGTGTAGGAGGAAGAAGAGGAAGAACAAAGAGTTTCTACCAGGAAGTGTGTCATATCACTTAAAACTGGGTTCTGAGGTTACTCCTTGTTTGTATTTATGTACTTGGTGAATGGTCTGTGTTCCTCCTGTGACTTATGTGCTTCTCCTTTTTCTATTGTAATTTTGTAAATGCAGAAAACTATAGCCCAGAAGAAGGAATTGCCTAGTTAGGGGCTAGAGGATAGCTGGCTGACCTGAGAAAAGATCAGGCCTGATGGTAATTGGTAGCCTCTTCTCCCAGCACACCAAGCTGGTCTGGCAGTTGAGTGTTCTCCTTCAAGGCCTACCAGATGTTTTGCAACTTCCTAGACATATGAATAGGCCAATTTAGTACCACCATTCCTAACTAGACAAGAAGGCATACCTTGAATATGTTGTGCATCACATCTAATAAACCCCGAAAATTAGGCCACCTCTTCATGCATCTACCTTAAAGAGAAGCGTGCAGTGCTTAAGTACTCTCACAATAGTGAGTGCTATTAGAAGTACAGTGACTGTTTTAAAAATATTTCTACTACATTTTAGTGTATGTGTGTGTGTGTGTGTGGGGATGTGTGTGCACATGTAGAAGTTAGATGACAACTTTGTTGCTCCTCTTTTCTACCACATAGGCCTCAGTGATTGAATTCGGGTTATCAGTATTTGGGGCAGGCATCTTTACCAGCTGAGCATCTTGCCCACCCCCAGCTATGGCTTTTTTGTTTTGTTTTGTTTTGTTTTTTTGAGACAGGGCTTCTTTATGTAGCCCTGACTGTCCTGGAACTCCCTCTGTAGGCCAGGCTGGCTTTGAACTCAGAGATCCTCTTCACTCTGCCTCCCCAGTGCTGGATTAAAGGTATGCACCTTCACCACCCAGCAATTTTTTTTTTTTTTCCGAGTCAGAGTTTCTCTGTAGCCCTGGCTGGTTTGGAACTCTCTTTGTAGATCAGGCGGGCCTTGAACTCACAGAGATCCATCCATCTGCCTCTGCCTTGCCTGACTTAAAAGTCTGATTCATCATATATTTCTTTTTGAAGACTGAGAATTAAACCCAGGGTCTCACACATGCTAGTCAAATGCTCTAACACTGAGCTATGCCCGCAGCACCAGCTATGGCTTTTTAGAAGCGCTTCTTAATGCCTTTTTTCCCTTTATGAATTTATTCTTTGTATTTTGATTAAGATTGCTGTAGCCTCAGTGATCTGCATGGCATATGATAGGCTCTCCACAAATGCTTACCTTGAGAAATGCCTTAATTTATGTCATGCTAGCACGTTTCCCTCCTGTCTGTCAGTAGCCCTGATTGTGGATGCTTTGAGGCCAAGGGTATTTGTACCTGTGAATTCCTCAGCAGGGTTTATTCTGTAAGCTAGAGGAGAATGGCTGGACCTGCCTTCTCAGTTGCATAATCACTTGCCTGATTCATTGGTCTGATGGGATGGGACTCTGTGATAAGTGAACAGCCTTGCTCCATCCACAGGGGAAGATTCAAAAGTGCCACATTTGTTTCCTTCTTATCCCTGAATGCAAGTTCTGAGAGAGCCATAATTATCTTCCATTGTCTGTGATGATGATTCAGAAAGTGCCAACTGCAAACAAGTAGCTATAAAATATCCAGACTAAGTGGCTAGATGATGAATATGCTTGTCTCAACTTAAATATTAGAGTGTGGAGCTAGGGAATGCTAGAGATGTGCAACCTATTACAGTTCCTTCTTTAGTGATGTATTGGAGCGGCAGGTCCTCTCACTCCTTGCTCCTGTTGCATTAAACAGCTGACAGAAGGCCGTGGTCTTTTTCTTGTCTGTTTCCATCATCTGGGCCTTGATGTAACCTGCTTGGGGTGTCATTTCAGTATTTTCTAACTCTGGACCCTGCCGTGAACCTGGCAGCGTGTTCTTCATGTGCAGTTAAAACCCCAGGATGCAAGGCATCCCATCTGCAAACTAGAAGGTCTTAGTGTGAGAATGCTGTGGCTGTGGCACAGAGTGGTGGAAGTGATACCAGCTTCACTTCTTGTTTCTGTCTAAGGAACTGTCCAAATCTTTACATAGAATGGCTTCTGGCTTCCCTGATGGGGAATAGCAGGTCCCAGCAGGGCCTCTGGACAGCAGCGCACATCTTGTTTGTGTGTATTACTAGCTCATGCAGGAGCTGTTTCTTGTTCCTGAGGCATCTTTAATTGCACAATGGTGGCTGTGTGGTTTTGTTTATCAGGGGCACTAAGCCAGTTGCTTTTTGTTTCTTTTAAAACTCTTTTCTGGCATATGTTCTTTAGGGATAGAGCTGTGATTTTTTTTTTATAGGCTTTTACATTTCAGGTACTACATAACCCAGTTCTGCCTCCTATCATCTCCAGGTTAATCTCTGTGCTCTAGTGCTACACTGAGGAGCGGTGAGAGTGCAGTCCTAGCTAACTGCTGTTGGTGATACCCTGTGTACCAGACCTTCAAATCCTGCACACGTTCTCATTCACTCCTCAGAGCAGCTTCAGAAAGCCTGGCATGATGGCATCCACTTGTAATCCTAGCACTTGAGAGGCAACACAGGAGGGATGGGTACAGGTCAGCCTGTACTCTGTGAATGCTTGTCTCAAAAAACCAAACCCAAAGCTGGGCATGGTGATGCACACCTTTAATCCCAGCACTAGAGGCAGGCAGATCTCTGTAAGTTCCAGGCCAGCCCAGTCTATATACTTAGTTCTAGGATAGCCAGGGCTATATAGAGAGACCCTGTCTAAAACAAAAACCAAACAACCAAATAACCAAAACAAAACAAAACCCAAACCAACCAAACAAAAACTCAAAACAACCACCCCAACCCCAATTCCCCCAAAACAAACCTAAACTTAACTCAGCCAAACCAAACTAAAACATCAAAATCTAAACCAACCAGATCAAAACCAACTTCTGATACCATCAACATTGCTGCTAGCTCTTAATTTGTAGATAGTATAACTATGAAGCCCATGTGAAAGACTGGATGCCCCCTTTCAGGCAAAAATGAACAAAACAAGATACACCCATACAGTCTCACCATGATGACCGTCTAAGCATGAGCTGAACAAGTATGACAACAGACATGGGAATATGGACAGGAAAAGCACTGGAGGCCTCAACCCTACACACAGAACCACAGGCAACCAAGGAATGTTGAGAGTGAGAGAAATCGTCTCCCCCCAGGAAAGAACACACGAATTGGTTATCCAATATCAAATGGTCAGCCCTGACAACTTACATACAAGTAACATCATACAGGTTGAGCAGGTTGTACTTAATGTATTTAGGGTTGCGCGCGCGCGCGCACACACACACACACACACACACACACACACACACACACACACCACACACACGTGTAATGACAATGAATGGAAAAAGAGGCCATGAATTTGCAAAAGAGCAAGGAGGGGTATATGGGAGGGCTTAGAGTAAGAAAGGGAAGGGAGAATGATGTAACTAGATTATAATATTAAAAAGAGAAGGAATACTTTAAAAAAACGAACAAACCAAAGGCCACCCCTTTTGTTCACCCTTACCACAAGCATCCTATGAGAACAAGAAATGGTTGGTTACCTTACCCGAATGATGAGTATTTTCTAGGCTGCCTGCTAAGGTATAAGATTTAGTAGAAGCGTTCCCCGCCTTTCTCTTTTTCTTTTTTAGAACTGTTACCAAGGAGATGGATTGCTTTCCAAAGGCAAATATGATAAAGAATATCTCGCCCCCTGCCTTTGGCTCATCATGTGTTTGATGAATGTTGCCCTACCCAGCTATTTTCCTCAGGCAGTCTGAGGATGAAAATGCTGGTCCTGAGCTCCCATGGCTGGAGAAGCTCACACCCCTGGGGACACTTTGTCTCTAAGCATATTAATTAAAGTACAGGCTAGTCATGGTCGTTTTTAGTGCCACCCTTTGTCTGTGTGGCAGGACAGACTATCCTTGTGTTTAGGTGAGACTGGTGAGCATATGGGTCAGATTTAGTAGCCTTGAGGAGTGAGGGCAAAACCTGGGCCAGTAAGCTCATCAGAGAGAATCTGTTCCTTCTACTAATGCCTGGCTACTCCAAAGGCTGAGATGAGAGGAGAGAAGCTGTTCTGTAGTATTTTCTATATGAATGAGCTATTTGTTTACAACACGTGTCCAGAGAGTTTTGTTTCTACAGGAATGACTACAGTTTTGTCAATTTTAGTGCAGACTGGTTACCATTGGTGATGAAGGCTATAAATGGATGTGTTGAAGATGGCATTGTTCCAATTTAATCTTGAGTCTAGTCTTAGGTCCTAGCCACTCTTTAACAGAGCTGTATGTAGTTAGCAGGATATGGCTTGTTTAAAATTTGATCATTTCTTGTTTTTCTTTTGTCCTTTTGGTGGAAATGTCCATGAATTATGAATTTGATAAGACGAGGCAGAAATGGAAGAGAAAGGTAAAATCTGATCATCAACTGGCATGGCTGTGGAGTGTTTGTGATTGAAGTTTCTCTGTTTCATTGATGTAGAAGCATTGAAAAAAAAACTTAATGGCTTTCTTGGATAATAGTTAACACAGCATTGGAAGTTGGAATTAGCTATCAGAGTAGACAGTAGGCTTACATCTGGGGACTCTGGTGAGAGGCCTCTAGCTTAATTTTTAAAATTCCCATTGGGAGACCTTGGGTCTATGTTCTCTATGTTGCCATTTCTTTGCCTGTAAAACAGAGATAATAATATTTAGGTGTACTGCACTGGACAAAGTCAAGGAGCAGTGGGTTGCATCTTCCTGCAGGGCCGACCCAATGTGATCCTCAGTCTGTAGACTCATACACACTCTCACAAACTTTGGACATCCTATTCCTTTGGTTATCATAGTTTTTCTTTTGTGGTTTAAGGATAGTTATTTGAAATGAAAAATTATGTTTGGGAACTAAAGAGTGATCTGTGGAACAGATTAAATCTAGGGTTGCCAGATAAAATATTGGACACCCAGTTAATTTGAACTGATTTGATAAACAATGGACACTTTTAAGTGTATCTTCAGATATTCATTGTTTACCTCAAATTTATATGACTGTTCTGTGTTTTTATTTGTGAAATATGGCATCTTTAATGTTTTCAGAGTCTACAGTCTTTTGGCTATCTTTCTGATCTCTACAAAAAGAACTGAGGAATTTCACACAGAATGTAGGGATATAATTTTCTTGCATCTGCTTATAGCTCCTGCTGTTTGTTGTTACAAGTAGAACCCTGAGTTTTCATAGATGCCCCAGCCATCCATCAAAACACTAGTTATTCAGCAGCCAAGCATTTTTGTTGAGAAATAAGCCAGAAGGAAATCTCTCTGATGATACTTCCTTCTGCTTCATCAGATTGCTGTTATGTGTATACCTGTGGAGAGGAGGATGTTGGGAATGGAATCATAAGAATCCTCCAACAGTATGTCAGAAGTTCACTGAGGAGAAGTTAGTGGTTTTCAGGTAGGAGTCTCTGGTGGCCTCCAAGGAAGCATTCCCACATTTTAGCAGTCAATAGGAAGCCTCGCCTATGGACACTACATGCCAAGGAAACACATAGGTACAAAAGATGTCAGAGACCTGACCCTTGATAACTGGGAATTTCATCAAGAGATAGGACCAGTGTGTGTTAGTGATTGTTAGGATTTACAAAATTCAATAACTTCCTCTGTGACAGCCATGGTAGGTGCTTTCCATAGACTATCACTGTAAGCCCACAGCAGCCTTCTGAGCAAGAGCCTGTAAATGAGGGAATGGGAACTTGGACTGTGTGCTAGAGCTTAGTGTCACGTAAGACCTGCCAGCCTTAAAAGTATCTGCTTAGGTTGAGGCATTTGAAATGATCATTATTTAATAGCATCTACCCATAAAAACATTAGTTTCATGCAGTTCTAACCTAATCCAGAGAATTAGACGCAGTGTGTGTACTGTACACAGGTAGCTATTACATAACAACTATGCATAGCTTTCTGAGGCTGACTGTCAAGAGTGAAACATGGACCTGGTTGAGGCTTGCCAGAGAGACCTTTAGGAAATTCACTCATCCACTTCCTCATGGGCTCACTCACTAAACAAAGCTACTATATTCTGCCAGTATCTAAATAAAGCATGGTTTTGAACAAATTAAAAACAATTATTATTATGAAAAATTTCTTTCCTGCCCATTTGTCTCACCCTTTTATTCAGGTAACTCATAATCTGTATATTGTGTGCTGGCCATGTTTGGGAATGTCACATGAAAGGAGTCATATTGTGTGGTACTTTGTGTCTGGCTTCTTTCACATAGTTCAATATCTTTGTCAAGTCTATATGTTATATCTTCTATTACTAATTCATCCCTCTTTATTTCTGATTAATATTTCATTGTGAATCATACCACATTTTGTTTTCTGTTATCTCCTTCATAGATATTTAGATCATTTCTATTAAATTTTGTTTTTACATTTATTGATTCATCGATGGTGTGTGTGTGTGCACACATG
>CABHPP010117544.1:4214-21352 GCA_902168425.1 Peromyscus attwateri | reverse complement strand
TAGCTGCAGAGCTGGAGAGGTAAGGTTGGTGGCTCTCACTATTTCCCTGATCTCTAAGGCTTTCACCCCTATATTTGGCTTCGGGTTTCTTATTTAATAAGACTGTTTAGAAATTCATCTACAGCTGAGCTCAGGGAATCCTGGTAAAGAGGGGGGGGAAAGGATTGTAGGAGCCAGAGGGGTCAAGGATACCAAGAAAACCCACAGAATCAACTAACTGGGCTCATAGGAGCTCACAAAGACTGAGCCAACAACAAGGGAGGCTGCATGGGACTGACCTAGGCCCTCTGCATGTATGAAACAGCTGTGTAGTTTGGTCTTCTCGTGGGACTCCAAATAGTGGGAGCCGGGGCTGTCTCTAACTCTTTTGCTGGCTTTTGTGACCCTCTTCCTCATACAGGGTTGTTTTGCCAAGCTTTAATACAAGGGGAGGTGCTTGGTCCTACTGCAATTTGATATGCCATGTTTTGTTGCTATCCATGGGGGGGAGGCTGCCCCTTTCAGAACAGAAACAGAGGAGGAGTGGATGGGGGGGGCACAGAGGGAAGAGGAGGGAAGGAAATGGGAGGAGAGGAGGAAGGGGAAACTGCCATCAGGAGGTTAAAAATTTCATACGTACATACATACATACATACATACATACATACATATGTTGTCAAGGACAGAGGAGATAAGGCTCAAAGCTGATGTGGGTGGGTCCATGCTCAAGACTCTTCAACCCCCGATAATTTCTTACTAGCTACCTAACTAACACTGTCTCTACTGCCGGCTGGAAAGCCAAGGCTTAAGGGGAGGCAGTGTAGACCACTTAGAGCAATAACGTTTACGGGCCCATTTCTCTACTTTATCTCCACTGTGGTACCCATCAGGATACACCCATCATTCACAAGTAGTGACTTCATCCTGAATCTACAACATTTCACTGTAAGTTCATTTCATTTTCAAGGTTGTTCTTATGGGTGAAGTTTGAATCTAGCGTCCCGGGGATCACGTGACACAGGTCTGAACCAATCAAAACACCATATTCCCGGGTTTGGTGAGTGATACAGGATGTTAAGGAAACCCAATCAAACCCAAGGAGACAGGCAAGAGAAGATAATCTTCAGTCAGAAACCTCACTTGGAATTAGAGGACATAGATACTTCTATAATTTCTTTACCACTATCAGGTGTGCATTCACCAGAAACTAGGGCTTCCACATCAAAATGGACAGCACAGAATCCAGAAACAGATCCCTAGGGTACCATCTGAGCTCTGAGATGTACTAGAGGCCAGATCTACTGGCAGGACTTTGAAATGGTAAATTACTAAATTTCCTTTTTTATTTGAGCAACCAGGGGTGAGATTTTCTTTCATTTCCCACGAAGTGATGCAATCCAAACATTAGTATTTTCCACCTGTCTCTCCACTTCTTCCCCAATTGCAAAACTCACCCTTTTCTTTTCCTCCTTTTAGATTGCAACACCAGCCAGAAAACGACTTCACAAGATAGAAATAGCACAAAATAGAAATGAATGGAGAACAAGAGACCTTACCAGAAAACAAAGAAACTCAAGTTACAGTGAGAATTATTTTACCCTGATTAAATTGTCCCATAAAAAACTTTTAAAATGACAACAGCCAACTTTAACAACGTTGTAATGAAAAAGGTACATTCACATATTACTTGTGACACTATGTCTCTCTTAGGGTTTCTATTGCTGTGAAGAGACACCATGACCAAGGCAACTCTTAGAAAGGAAAAACATTTCATTGGTGTGGCTTACATTTTCAGAGGTTTAGTCTATTATCGTCATGGTGGGACATGGTGGCATGCAGACAGACATGGTACTGGAGAGGTAGCTGGGAGTTCTACGTCTTGCATGAGCAACAGGAAGTGGTCCCAGACACTGGGTGTGGCTTGAGAATATATGAGACCTCAAAGCTGCCTCCACAGTGACACACTTTCCTCCAACAAGGCCATACCTACTCCAACAAAGCCACACCTCTGAATAGTGCCATTCCCTTTGGGGGCCATTTTTTTTTTAAACCACCACACACTGCAATCTGGTATAGCAATTTTGGAAATATATATTGCAACATGAGCTTAAAATTGTTTACAACCTTTGATTCAGTAAATCTATTCACAGATATTTACCTGAAGTATTACATGACATCTCCCATGCTCAACCCCTGCGTAGCTTCAACTTATCAATACCCTACCTAAAAACTACCAAAACTAGATATCACATTGTACATGTAATAAAATGTAGTGTCCCTATTCATTTTCAACAGTGAATACCATTCCTTCACATACTTTTTCTTTTGGAACTTTCTACCAATCTTGTCAAATTACATGGAGTGCTGGTGGTGGTGGCGCACACCTTTAATCCCAGCACCCGGGAGGCAGAGTCAGGTGGATCTCTGTGAGTTCGAGGCCAGCCTGGACTACCAAGTGAGTTCCAGGAAAGGCACAAAGCTACACAGAGAAACCCTGTCTCGAAAAAAAAAAAATTACATGGAATGCAACTGTCGCTGAAGTTCTACACTGTGAGTCCTTTGTATGTTTATGCCTTATCTCTGTACAACTGGAAATTACTTAAAGCACCACCTTCCATCTCTATAACATCCATTTGTTAGTCAACAAAGGTCTGCACCTGTGTCCTGCAAAGTGGAAATCCTGCATCAGCACCACTAACCGGTGATAAATGTCTTCCCGGGAATATTCAAACTTGAAAGAATGGGAAATGGAGCTAACCACAAACAAGCCAGTCCTAGCAATAGACTTACAGACAGCTTCTGCAGAAATTTTCTGTGGCCCCATGAGTTTTTCAGTCTTGAATTTAATACAAAGGTGGCCAGTAGTAAGTATCCTCAGTTGTCCCTTCCAAAAGCCCCATGACCAGAAGAAGGGCAGCCTCTCAACTCTCCAGACTTCAGCAATTCCTGAATATTCCATGCCACTTCATGGCTTCTGTGCCTTTGAACACTTTCTTCCTTCTGTAATACTGCCAGATGGATGCATTCCTCAAGACCCGACACAAACGAGCCTTCTCAGTGGCACTTGCTCTAGTCTCTTCCAGGCTGATCAGTGCTGACACCGTCCACTGTGCTCATCATCATTACTGGTGACAGGATTGCATGGGTCCCAGTAATCCTGATCTCCAATTACTTCCTTGCCTGGCTGATCTGTCCACTGTGCCCCAAAGTCCTTGAGTCTCTCATTCTGTTCCATATTCCAGTGTTCAGTTCAGACTGTGCTCAACAAATGCCCATTGAATAAATTTAAATTAATTACAATTGAATCTTTTTGAGAATTGTAGTTGATGAGGAACAAAATGATGATGTGCATGTTGTAGAGTCCAGGCAGTTCTGCAAGCTTCTGTGCATGTGGATACAGAGATACATAAGCATAAAAGAAAGCACATATACACAGGCACACATAGTACACACCTCACCAGCCTCAGGTGTAACCCTGCTCTAGGTTTTAGAATATTCAAAAAGGGAATGCATGACCCACTGAAGCCTTTTCCCAGAATAGCACCATGCATCCATCCATCAGAAGAGTTGGGCTGCCACTTGAGGAAGTACAGATGCTGAGTGTTTTCACCCAAAAGGTGACATTTTTGTCTCACAATGTTAATTTCCCACCTTAAACACTTTATACTACAAAACAAATCCAGTAAAGACCTGTCAGGTCAGCAATTACAAATGGCAAAGTGAAGATAGATTAATTCCCGCAAGAGTGAGCTTGAATTATTCCAAAAGGCTTATATTTAAAAAACAATTTGACATAGACTAATGAGTTTTGTGTCTTCATAAAGCAAGATCTTTGTTTGGCTTGAAATACAATGCAATTTTCCTGCAGTGCTAAGTATACAGATTTGTTTAACTTGGTCTGTATTTGAACTCTGAAGTTCTGATTATTGTGGGTAGACTTTCTCACAGTCAGAATGCCGCTGTTTAGGAACAATTTCACTTGCACAAGTGAGCAGGTAAGTTTGAGACACTTCTATTTGACAAATAGAAGTGGAAATAGAGGTAGACCCCACTTTAAAACATTCATAAAACAACTGCCAAACACTCCAGTGCAAAAAAACTGAAATATCATTCTCTCTTTAAAGCTATTCCTCGAGAATGCCCTAAGGTAAATGCTTGTACTTAACTCTGCATGCCAGTCTGACAAATTTAACCTAAGAAAGACACCGTAAGGACATGCAAGGACTTATGTTCAAGGTGAGTTAGTGTAGAATCAGTCATAGAAACAATCAAACAAAAAGATGCAATCCTTGACAGTTCTTTAAAAACAGAAGAACGACAAGGTCCATGTAGCAAAAACAGGACACAGTCTTCGCGGTGATATTGGAGAATACTGTGTAACACTGGGGGAAATGTTCTTGATATAGACTAGGAGAGGAAGGAACAACAAGTATGTTCCTTGTCTTTGTTTGTTTGTTTAAAGAGAGAGAGAAAGAACAGGCATGGAGTTGAATGTGTGGGGAAGTGGGAAGGATCTGGGAAGAGTTGAGGAAGAGGAGGCACGATCAGAATATACTGTATGAAAACAATTTCAATTAAAAAATAAACAATAAGCCGGGCGGTGGTGGCACAAACCTTTAATCCCAGCACTCGGGAGGCAGAGCTAGGCGGATCTCTGTGAGTTTGAGGCCAACCTGGTCTACAGATCCAGGAAAGGCGCAAAGCTACACAGAGAAACCCTGTCTCGAAAAACCAAAAAAAAATAAAAATAAAAAATAAACAATAAAAGTAAAGAAACAAAGACAGTGTGAATGTGGGCTTGGGAACCAGCCTGTCTTGCTCAAACCCTTTTTCTATTGTTCCTGTATAGTTACTGGTTCTCCAGATCAGATACACCAATTTCCCCATCTGTAAGGATAACCAGTACAACCTCAAACACAAAGTAATCATGAGAACTTAGCCAACATATTAGGAGTTCTTACAAGTAAGTAAGACAGTTATAAATGCAAATGTTGGCTCTTAACATTTATAGCATGTTTTCTGTTTGAAACAGGATGTATGAATACTTTAGACATGAGAAAAAATACATAAATCATTAACCAATATTATCTTAATGAGATTAAGAATAATTTTAATGGCTGGAGGGATGCCTCAGCAGTTAAGAGCATTGGCTGCTCTTGCAGAGGACCTGGATTCAGTGGATTTTGACAACCACCTGTAACTATAGTTCCAGACGATTCAATGCCCTCTTCTGGCCTCTGAGGGTACTGTATACATATGATTCACATACAAACATGTAGGCAATACACCCATACACATAAAATAAAAAATAACACTTTCATTAAAAAAAAAAAGAATAGTTTTAAGTAATTTTTTTTTTTTTGGTTTTTCGAGACAGGGTTTCTCTGTGTAGCTTTGCGCCTTTCCTGGAACTCGCTTGGAGACCAGGCTGGCCTTGAACTCACAGAGATCCGCCTGCCTCTGCCTCCCAAGTGCTGGGATTAAAGGCGTGCGCCACCACCACCCGGCAGTAATTTTTTACTTTCTTAAAATAAAGAGCATTCTTATAATTTTTAAATGTTGATAATTTTCAGTAAAATGCTTCTTCATTCTTTTGCTCCTAAAACAGTAACAAAGCATTATCTTAAGAAGAGTAATTATGGAATAATATAGTGGAATGTGACATGTGGTAGCAGATATTATTTGAAATTCAATAAAAAGCCAGTGAGTGTATCTAGAAAATTTGAAGTTCATGGTGTAAAGTGAAACATGACTGTAGTTCTGTTATGTTTTGACTCTTAATAACTTTTTTCTTCTGGTATGAACTGTTAAATGCTCTTCATTTAACAGGTGCCAAATATGTGACCAGATTACACAGAAATCCTGGCTCTTAGAAAGCTTGATCTTAGGATAGGGAAATCTGACAAAAAAAAAAAAAGAAAAAGAAAAGAAAAGAACAACAGAACATACAAATGAGTAACATTTGAAGAAGGAGAAGCAGAGTGGCAGTTTGGGTAGAGGAACAAAGGTGGGCATTGGCCACAGTTTGTAAAAGGCAGTCACTCGATTCATCAGTCAGCACTCAGTAGATGGCCATTGCAAAGCCCACGAGCATTCTGCTGGTAGCTATTGGGCACTTAGAATGTGTCAGGCACCTGACTGGTGCTAAGAATGCTGTCCTCAGAAGGTTGTGTTTCTTGTCTTACTTTGCAAAGTATTGAAATCTAGTGACCAGACACTAATACAGCCATTTCCAACAATTATAAATTGTATTAAATGTGCTGAAGGAAACTGCAGGTGCAGGGAAGAGGACCTAGTCTTTAGAGCAGTCAGAGATGACCCCTGAGAGCAGAGATGACCTCAGAGTGGCTGGCAGGTCAGCTGAGACCTCAAGGATGAGAAGGGATTAGTCATGGAAAGAGCCAGAAGACCTGTCAGGAAGCTGGTGAGGCCTCCGAGATTTGCCAATAAAAAAAATTAACACAGTTAGTTTTACAATAAACATAGTATACACTGCAAATAATATATGTGTGGGTCACTTTGAGCAGAGAAGACTGGAAGACCTGAAGTCATGGAAAAGGAGCCAGAGTACAAAATTATGAAAACACAAGATACTTCCCAAGCAATACATTCTAAAGAAGATTACACACACACACACACACATGTTTAAGGAAATACATGTCTGATGTGGCATATAGGTGTGTATTTGTATGTATGCATGTATATAGGTATGTGTGTATACATGTATATATGTGTGTATACTTATATATGGATGTATGTGTCACATCATAAATAACTGTCATATATTTGAAATGTGTATGTCTGATATGATTTATATAGCCATATCCAGATATGGATAGACTTATTTTACATACAGAGACATGCAATTAGAGATCTAAAGATAAAAAGATAGTGAAGAGAACTTGAGATGCCCAAATGTCGGGCAGACTTTCCACTTGAATTCATAACACTCCTAGGAGGTCAGCTTTCTCACAGATGAACAAATGTAAGAATTTTGCTGCAGGTTTCCCCATTTCTAAATGGTACAGTCAGGATTTGAACCAACATATGTCTTATTTCACAGCTAACATGTGTAACCAATGGCCAGAGAGCACACCACTTGCAGCCAGTCCTCTGGGTTGTTTATATATGGTATATGTTTATGAGAACAAGCCACAACTCTGCAGAATGTTGTTCCTTTTATGCTGGTACAGCAGAGCTGAGTAGTTGGAACAGAGAGCAGGCAGCCATAAAATCTAAACTACTTACTAGAAACCATTTACTTACAATAAATAGTTTTCAAACCTCTACCTTTTGCTGTTATCTAAAAAACTAATGTGAGGATTTGGAAGAAATAAAGAATGCAGTCCATTCTGATAAGAAATGCATCTTGGATGTGATTGTGTATGCTTGGTCAGTTCAGATTCACAGAGATGCGGGAAATGCAGACTGTATCTTTAAGGTTTAATGCATTTAATGCTTGAAAAGAATTACAAGAAGACATTTCATGACATTTGAGGCTGTTTCGATTTCAGCTGCCTGTTATCTGACATTCCAAAATAAAATCACTAAAAATTTGCAGCCTACTTACTTCAAAGATCACATATGAGACCTGTGAGTCTCCTGATGCCCCTCAAATGTACACACATTTTTTAAAAAGTCATTTTACAGATGCTATGGTTTACAAAGCAATGAAAATTATATAGAGTCAAGAACTTGGGTATTATTATAAACTAAAAATAGCAACCAGATCTCCTTGTAAGCTTTGTAACATATCTTTCTATGATTAAATTATCTTAGAGAAGGTTTAGATTTCATTACTAACATACTATCTCATTCATTCAGTCCAGTTAGTCCAAGAACCTGTGATATACCAGGCACTTTCGGTGCCTACAGAATAGCTAATTGCCAAGTGTCAACTACCTCCAGTGTCCTGCACAACTCATCAATGATGTTTTCACTTTTCTTCTATTTTCACTTTTAAATGAGATCTTACACAGGTATGCCCCTATTCTTTTGTAGTTTATGGTCTATAAGAAAAGACAGACTCCAAATAAATATACAAATATCTGAGATATACATATCATTACAATTGCCTTGGTCCATTTGGGTTGCTATAGCAAAATGTCATAGACTAGGTAGCTACATCAGAAGGGTGTTTGCTTGTTTTGTTTAGTCTTTCCTTATAGGTCTGGACCCTGTGTAGCCCAAGATCAAGGCACTGGGAGATTCGGTATCTGGTGATAATGGGCTTCCTGGGTCATAGTAGGAATCCTTTTCACTATGTTCTCACTTGCTAGAGGGCAAAGAAGCAGCTTCAAGGCTTAAAGGCCTTTATGAGGTCTCTAAGTGTTTTCCTGGGGGCCCCACTTTCATGACCTAATTTTCACCCAGAGGCTTTATATCCTAATATCATCAGACATCAAGTTGGAGACAGAATTTCAACTTATGTCAGAATTTTGAAGATGACACAAAGATTTGACTGATAGGAACAGGGTATGTGAAGACCAGAGAGTTCAGGAAGAGAATGGCATCTTCAAACACTGAGAAAGGAAAGGAGAAAATGAGGTCTAAGGGAAAACCCAGAAGAGAATGTGGTGATATTTTATTTGTGCTGAAATGTGATATTTTATTTGTATGTTAATAAAGTTTACCTGGAGATCAGAGGTCATAGCCATAAACAGAAGTCAGGCAGTGGTAATACACGCCCTTAATCCAATCACATGGCAGGCAGAGTCTCTGTGTGTTCAAGGACACAGCCAAGCGTGGTGACACACGCCTTTAATCCCAGTACCAACCATAGAGACCTGGAGGTCTGTATAGACAGGCAGTGACAAGGAAATGATGTGGCTGGGCTTAGAGCCAATGAAAAAGCAGAACAGGAAGGCAATAAAGGCACAGGTTAGACAGGAAGGAGCTCTCTCTTGGGAAGCTACAGCAAGGTAGTAAGCTAAGGTTAGTTGGCGGCTATTGCTCTGATCTCTACAGCTTGTACCTCTGTGTTGGCTCTGTGTTTCTTATTTAATAAGACTGTTTAGAAATGTGTCTACAAGAGAAGGAGAGCAAAGCCCTGTTTTGTTTAAGTATAATCTTTGCCACAGTGTTCATATCCTAGAGTGTCAAGATATGGTATTTAACACTTGCCAAACTGGATATTAGAATTACAACCTTTCTATACACACACACACACACACACACACACACACACACACACACACAGGCACACGCACACATGTGCAGATTTGCACATAAGCAAAGTAAAACTGAGTGATAATGCTGATTTATCCATTTGCTCTTTGAGATTGGTAGCTAGCCCAGGCTGCCTCTATTGCCCAAGATACACTAAAAAAGCTTGCAAACCTCTACATTTGACCTAATTCCCAGTTCAGCTGAGACACTGGACTACTCCAAGAAACAGCTACCATCATAGCTGTATGATTTTGTTTTAAGATTTCTAAATTCATAAAGAAAAATGTCAAAAACTGTCATTCAAACCAAGCTAGCCCTGACTCTCCAGAACTCTAGCAGCCCACCCACCCTCATCACTACTACAGCCACTTTGCAAGCATCTTTGCTTAAAGGAAAACATCACCGACGGTTTCTTGGCTCTCACAGATTCCAAAAACAGATTCTCATGTTCAGTGAGATGGAATTGTCCCTCTGGTTGGCTGCTCATGACAGGCATCTCACTTCCTGAGGATACAAGGCTGGACTCAGGAAGCCACACATAAGTGCTACAGGCCCCTAAAACCTCCCAAGAGGGAATCCATTTGCCTTTTAGAGCAGCCACAGGCATGGAGAGACATGGCCACGTTTCTATTAGTGTTCCTTTAATTGCCACTTGACATGTGAAGAAAGATGACGGAATGACAAGATGTGACCCCTGCGGATCTAATGGCTATTTACGGGAACCCTGGCATGACCAGCATCTCTGTCCAAAGCACCATTCCCACCTCCCTCTCCTGCAGACACCAGCCTGTGAAGGCTGTGAGACAAGAAGGCCTACATTCCAGTCCCAAAGCTTCCACAATGACTATTTTGTCTGGGGCAACTTAATTATGTACCTGTGTTTCCATTTTTCTACACCACATACTGAAAACAAGTACTTTATTATATCTCCATTCTCCCCTACTTTTAAGCCCAACACTGAGGCTTGATACATAGCTGTTTTTGGTGTTTTGTTTTTATCAGCGGGGCAGTATCAGTTTATTAAACACTGAGGTGTATTTGGTTTTCCATAAACAGCAATTACTTCAAACTCTGCAGGGAATTCTTTCCCCACATCCCCAAATCCCTACATCCCCATAACCCAGTCACAAAAGGGTTACTAACCAGCACATCCCACACCTCCAGGACCCCATAGCTGGTATCCTTTCTCATTTGTTGCCCAAGACACTCAAGATACCCCAACATATCTGTGCTTGCTTCCACACCCTGCAGACAAATACCAATATCCTTCACCTGCTACCTGGCTATCACCTTTGCCTTCACCTGCTATCATGTCCTCACCTGGCAGAGACAGGAATATTCTTGACAGTGGGTCAAGCCCCAAACGTCCCCCTAGACCACTAAAGCTATGACTGCCTACCCAAGGCCCCAAATCCTCTGGATTCATTTCCATGTGGCCACTTGTGAAATGTAAGACACCATAAGCCAAGTCCAGCAAGAGCCAGAGAGAAATGGAGATAACAGATGGCTGAGTCAAGGAGAAAAAGAACCATTGCAGGCTAAGGCCAGTTGGGAAGCTTCCTGAATGACACTCCCAAATGATGGGGATACTTTTTCAGAGGCCTAGACACATTCTGTGTTTTACAGATAAAGAAACTGAGGGACAATGTAGTTGGGTTTGTTGTTGTCGTTGTTGTTGTTGTTGTTGTTGCTTTACTCTTTACTCTTTGGGGCTGCCATCCAGCTTCCAAACAATCACACAGAGACTTATTCTTACTTATAAATGTATAAATGCCCGACCTTAGCTTGGCTTGTTTCTAGACAGCTTTTCTCAACTTAAATTATCCCATCTACCTTCTGCCTCTGGGCTTTTATCTTTCTCTAGTCTATATGCTTTACTTCTTACTCTACTTACTTTCTGTGTAGCTGGGTGTCTGGCATCTGGAATCCTCTCTCTTTCTCCTTCTTCTTCTCCTTCATCTGTTCTTTCTTCTCCCTCTTCTCTTTTTCTCCTTCTATTTATTCTCTCTGCCTGGCAGCCCTGTTCATCCCACTCCTGCCTAGCTATTGGCCATTCAGCTCTTTATTAGACCAATCAGGTGTTTTAGGCAGGTAAAGTAACACAGCTTCACAGAGTTAAACAAATGTAACATAAAAGAATGCAACACATCTTTGCATCATTAAACAAATATTCCACAGCATAAATGAATGTAACACATCTTCAACTAATATTCCACAACAGGACAAGGATGAATTTACAATGTAAGTGGCATGCCCAAAAGTACAGGGTTTTGCTACTGCTCTTGGATATATACCAGAATTTAATAGTAAAACCCTATATCTGAAGATACCACACATGTTGGTTACAGTACATGAAGGAATCAAATTAGTGCTAACCAGTAAGCTTCCTCTCTGCTGGCTAGATTTCATAATCCTGGAAGGTGTTATAGAGGCCTCTGCAGGAGAACAGTCTTATCTGGCTGTGAACTCTATGAATACAGTCATGACTGTGACTGGTGTAGTAAGATATGTCCATGGGTGGGATACTGACCTGAATGTAATGGGAGTAGTCAACCACTTTCTGATTGAATTTAAGGTTCACTCCACAGGAGGAAACACATTCTTGGTACTATAAATGTGAACAGGAGCCAATGGCTGGGAGCTCATAGGCCCCAGAGGTGGACCTACTATTATTCTGCTAAATGGACTTAGTATGAAATAGGACTCCAAATTTGTATCTTTCTACTCATAGATCGGTGAAGCTCTTGGTCCTCATTCAAAAAGTTTCTGTGCGCAATGGACAATAGGTGGTTAACCCAGAAACCCACAACTGGCCTCAGTGAAGAACTCAGCCTCAGTGGGGACATCTATGTCATGTCCTCTTTCAAGGTCAGGGATAGTCAAGAAAGAGTGGTAGTAACATGGATAGAGCCTGAGGTTGGAGAAGACCAAGGTGAAACTTTCTCCCACACATCACGGGACCTCTACACTCATGAAATCATGATAGCTGTAGTTGTCCACACAGGACTGAGCCAGTTAGCATTAGTCGGGAGGAGAGAGATCACAAGCCCTCAGTCCTAACTGAGGAGCTATGGACAGGTGATGGCTCCTAGAGTAGGGAGAATTTTTTTTTAAGGGTGTGGCTCTTGGTAGTTATACCACTCTCCAGTGGATGGCCTCATATATGGCCAGCACAAATTAAATTCAATTGATTATTTTTTAAATAATAATAATAATAATAATAATAAGAGACAGAGTTTGGGAAGTTGGAGAGTGGGGGTGGATCTTGAAGGAGTTAGAGAAATGAGGTTGAATACGATCAAAATAAATTGTGTTAAATTCCCAAAGAATTAATAAAAATACTTTTTAAAGAAAAACACGTTAGCGACTGAGTGTGGCTCCAAACCCAGGCACCCTAGCAACAGAGGTACATGCTTAACCTTCACACTGCACACCTCTCATTTGGCCTCAAGTATACTTTCAGCTTAATTAAAAATGACATTCCAGTAAGTGATTTTCATGGCTTACTTGATAAGAGGGAATTTAGCCACATAAAATTTTAGGCAGCATTTACAAAAGCTAGAAAAGAATTTTAATGCGAATGCTGAGTTCAGCAGCGGCTCCAAGAGGTCTCAGAGCCATGAATAATATTACTGGTTTTAAAAGCAACTCTGTTCCTTAAGACGGCAGAGCTCTTGATGACTATGCACTGAACAGAACAGAGAGACTGAAGTACAAGCTGAAAGCCCCTATGCCCAGTCACAAGGTGTCATTTAACAACCAACAGCTCTGTCATCAACACATCAGAGCCACAATTCCTAAAAGTTAAGAACCGATCTGCAAATCATGAGCATTTTAATGAACTATGTGTCTCACAATTTAGACCATTTGGTAGGTTTTATATGTTTAGACAGAGAACACAAGAGAATACATTATTTACTTCTTTTCACTTATTTATTTATTAGTTTTTCAAGACAGGGTTTCTCTGTGAGGCCCTGACTGTCCTAAACCTCACTCTGTAGACCAGGCTGACCTCGAATTCAGAGATCTGCCTGCCTCTGCCTCCTGAGTACTGGGATTAAAGGCATCCACCACCACACCCAGATGGTTTCTTTTTATTTCTTGCTTGAGTTATACATGAATTTATATTCTTAAAATGCTTATTAAGTATTTTAATACTATCCCCGCATATACTCATAAAAAGATGTTTTCTTAAGTGTGTATGAGAGTGAGCCCATGAACTTATGATAATCTATGAATAATATTCAAGTACCACTACTTTACAAAATAGAGCTCTCCAAATTCAGCAATCACACAGACCACTCATCTCATCCATGTCTGAGGATAGGGCCGTGCACAGAGAACCAGAATGGCCAGATAAACCTAAAAGAGCCACTGCAGATATATTTAGATGTCTTTTTCCTTTTCTCTTTTTAGGCTCCTTAGGGGAATCAACAGCTCCCTAATTCGCATGGTCCTGACAGACTGCATCAGGATGCTTTCTGTGACACAAATTAAGACATAAAGAAAACTCTTGACAACCAGCCGAGAAAGCTCACACAAAAAGAAGCCTAGAGGTACAGCAATGCAAAATTCTCTGTTCTTTAGAGAGCTGAGAAGCCTTTTCCTGAAAGCATCCCCCACCTCAGCAGACTCCCTCCCAAGTCACAACTAGAGGCCAGAATTGGCATGTGTGCAGCTCAGAGCAAATACACACATAGGGAAAGAAATTGTGCTAAATGAAGCAAACTTGTCAAAATGCCCGTTACTGTCCACAACATCCTTAATGAGACTTCATCAGTTGAAAGTCAGAGAGAAAACTATTTGGGCTACAGCGCTACATTCCCTTAAAAATTTATAAAGGTAGACCATAAAGAAGAGAAAGAGTCATTTACCATACTGATTATATAATTATTTCCCCTTCTTTCAGAAGACTGCAAATGCTGTCAAATAAAGCAATTATCATATCTCAACCCTGACAAAAATGCCCATTAATCATGCAAACAGAAAGCTGGGTCTATACCGGGATCTATACTTGCCATTTCTTTATATTTCTGACCCATTGACCATCAAGAGATTAGTGAGCCAAGCATTTGGAAGAAGTCATTCAAATTGTCAAGCAAGCATCTATTCAGAGTAGGTTTAGAGATGTTAAATATGAGATTGGAATCTGTAGCAAATAGTTGAAAACCACTCAAATGGATTAAGTAGTTGAGTTACAGTTTGGGAGGGTCTTACAATGAAGCTTGCTGGCTCAATCATTTAAGCAATATTTCCAGGGACCCTGGATGTCTTGGTTTCTGTTGTTGTTGTTATTGTTGTTGTTTCAGACTCTGCCTTTTACAGGTCAGCTTCATCATCAAAACCCATTTGATGGATATTCCTTCAAACATACATAGTAACTTAAGCTACACCATGACAACAAAATAGAAAATTAGCTGCCTCTGTTTCATCTCACATTTTTATCCTGTATGATCCATGAAAAAGAACATGTCAGCTCCACCGGCACATACGTAGGTCTTGGGATCCCTTTCCTCACCTTGAAATAGGTCATTTGACTCAACAAAAATTAATACGGGAGACTAGAGGAAGAATATGCAATCTACTTGGGTCAATCATCACTTATTTTTGGATCTGTGTGTGGGATCTGTGCCACTCAAAACCACATGACAAAATAGAGGATGTGTTGAGTTTATAGTTAGAGGAAAACACGGAAGGGATGAGTGTGGGAGTAATCAGGCGACTCCTAGCACACCTGCTGTCCACGCTTCAGCGCTTCCCTGCATAAAGAGATTTTCCAACAAGCATCCAATTCCCAGGACTATTTCAGACAGAGTGACATTTTACAAAACCACATGGCAAGTTTTACTCATTCAACTTGAGAAAAATAAATCCATAAAATCATGGCATATTTTAATAACAGCATCCCAAGAATGGGATCCACGGTACCAGAGGCCTCCCCCATGGGCTCTGGCACAGGGTTGTTGCTGCATCTCTCCCCAATGAAGCATCATGTCAAACAGTTTCTGATTCATGCTTACTGGGCTGTAACCATTGCTAATTGAGCTTGGAGATTTAGTTACTGGCATTGAACACAAGATATGAGCCTGGCTAAATGATAAGATGCCAGCCCAGATTGGCATGCAGATCTTTTTCACTCAATATCCTTCCATTGATGGATCAAAGCACTCTGGGCACAGCAGTTGACCAGGAGGAGATTCCAATACCTGTGTCTGTCCATTGTCTCCAAGCTGTAGCCTGGCAACACAATAAAAAAAAAAAAAAAAACACAGAAAGAATTCTTACCTTCCAGTGATATACCAAGCAATGAGACGAGAAATGAGCAACACAGAATCTATAGACCAAATATAATGTTAGTATCATAACTTCCCTGTAGTCTTATCTATCCAAAGTAAATATGACCTCTGGAGGGAGTCTATACGTTTATACTTGAAAATGACTACTTGAACAACTCACTTGATGGCCATACAATTTAATTGCCTACTCTGAAAATTAGTAGCAACATAGTTTTGGGCATATCCACCCAATCCATAGTTACACCCTAGTAGATTGCATATTCTTCCTCTGGTCTCCCGTATTAATTTTTGTTGAGTCAAATGACCTATTTCAAGGTGAGGAAAGAGATCCCAAGACCTACGTACGTGCCAGTGGAGCTGACATGTTCCTTTTCATGGATCATACAGGATAAAAATGTGAGATGAAGTTACTCTTCTGTTGCTGTGAAGAGACACCAAGACCAAGGAAACTTATAAAGGAAAGCATTTAACTGGGGGCTTGCTTACAGTTTCAGATGGTTAATCCATGATCATCAAGGCAGGGAAGCAGACAGGCATGGTGATAGAGCAGTAGCTGAGAGCTTTACATCCTGATCCACAGGTAGCAGGCAGAGAGAGAAAGAAACTGAGACTGGGCTTTGGAAACCTCAAACCCCACCCACAGTGACACACCTACTCCAACAAGGACACACATCACAATCCTACCCCAACAGTGCATCTGTCAACTGGGGTCCAATAGGGGCCATCCTCATTCAAGTCACCACACCGTCTTTTCAGTGCCCTCTAACACACAGAGGCGATGATACGCAGGTTGTGGCCATTGTAAGTAAAACCTGGCCAAAGCTAACCCACTCATTTTTCTCCCTGTAAGTATGTTTTAAAAGGCTAGGAAGTGAAACAAGTTAATCTCTATTAGAATAGTGAGTGGGCAAAATGCCTTCTGTCTGTGAGTACAGAGTCTCAAGATGCTCACAAGCCAGAGTCTCATGCACTGATGGACAGAGGAAGACTATGCAAAAAACAAATGCCTAGAATGCAAAGACACAAAGGAGCTGAGAGGAGACTAAAGGCGTCTTTACCACTCTCCTGCCCTTCAAAAACCCAAAGGAGTTCTGTCCAAAGTCTCCACAGCAAACCTATGTTCTCAAAACCAAACTTCTTCCCATCAGCTTTACTTGTGTAAGACACTCGAGTTGTTTGTTATTTGCAAAGAATTTTAATGAACAAATGACATCTAACTCACTGGATGACTGAGAATTAACAGTAATCTATAAATGAAAAGCAATATTAAAAACTAATCAGGGCTGGAGAGATGGCTCGGTGCACTGGCTGTTCTTGCAGAGGACCTAGCTATGATTCCCAGAAGCCTTGGGAAGCGAACAACTGTCTGAAATTCCAGTTTCAGGGGATCAGGCGCCCTCATCTGGCCTATGTGGATACTGCACTCATGTGATGATTAGATATACATGTAGGGAAAACACCTACATACACACACACACAAAATAAATTTTAGAAAAAAAAAACTAATAGACACACTAGATCTGGATAAATGTGCAATTTTTCATTTGCAAATGAAATTATTTTGGAGAAAACTACATCCCTGTATAGAAAAGCGTCTCCCGTATATAAAGATAAAGCTAATCAAAAGATGTTGGTTTTATCACCGGTCTTCAAACTGTTGCAACAGAGAACCAGACAGTAAAGAGTGAAGCCTGT
>CABHPP010117542.1:19381-45791 GCA_902168425.1 Peromyscus attwateri | reverse complement strand
CACACACACACCCCTAATCCTGCACTTTTAATCTCCTAAAACTTTTAACAGGACAATGTGTTAGAGAGAGTCTAGGTTAAGGAGGGGATTGTGTTGCTGTTGTTATTCCTTTCAGATCCATCTAGCTCTGCATGAATGAATATATGAATAAATAAGTGTCTGAGCTCTTACATGCAGCAGGCTACTTTGCTTTCCTTTGCTTTGCCAAATGAGCAAGCATCAAGCAGCGGAGGTAATCAAATAGCAATCTTCGGCTGCTTTAGTGTTTACTGCTCAGAGTTCTGGTGTAATAGCAAAACACAGTGACTAACTGTGGGAGGTTTTCCACTCAGTCTAAATAACGAGACTTTGATAGTCTACCCACTATAAATTCTGGTTTTTCATGTTTCTCCATCTACTTATTTCTTTAATTCCTTCTTTCACATATGCAAGGCAAATTATTTTCAAATAAATAGTTATTGTTCAGAGTTTAGATTCAAATGCTTCCATTGAGAAACGAAAGTTTGGAACGTTAGGTGAAGTTCAAAGAGACAATCTTGTTTTCAGTTCACAACCCGCCCACTGCAAAGCCAGAGTAATGGGTCAGAGGGCAGGGTTCCCCGAAAGGAGCTCAAGTCGAGAATATGTAAAATAAAGTTGTGTAATTCAAACAGAAAAGCTCAACTTTTAGTATCAGGATGGTGTTATAAAGATTTGGAAGGGAACACCACCATGTGGATACAACTTCCCCTCCCCATTACTCAGGCGTCTGTGAAAGAGAAGAGTGGGCACAGGGTGAGTGATAAAACACAGGGAAGGCCATCAGGGCTTACACCAAGGCCCTGCTCCTGCCTGAAAGCTTGGTAGCAGGCGTCCCTCAGGGCACACAGTGACACCGTGATTCAGCTGAAGCTGCAGGGAGGTTTCAAGCCATCAGACAGAGGCCAGTTCACCGCCACAAAAGTCGTACATCAGAGGTTCTAGATGGGTGAAGAAGAGAACATGGAGATGATGAGAAGTCTGGCAGGTCCAGAGCATCTGAGTGGCCTATGTTGGATTGCCAGTGACATGATGGCCTCAGACACAACTCTATGGAGACAGTGTATACCCTGAGAAAAGAGCAACACCCAGGGAGCCTTTCTACCCCAACAGAAAAAATGAGGGTTGGTGCCTGGGTCATATAGTTTCCTGCTGGGGGCGGGGAGGCGGGCAGAATCCCTGCAGGTAATATGAAGTTTAACATGACTAACAAAAGAAATAAATATGAATTAAGACAATAGAGGTCTTATTTTTTTTTCTTTTTTACTTTCTGCTTTACTTAACCTGGGAAAATGTATTTGAGATCAAGGTGAAATCACACCACAATTTAATATCTCTGAGTTACAGTGTATAAACTCAGACCATAGGCAAGTAAATCCAGCACTCCATTTATGGCCTAGAGACTTCAGCAAGGTGGTATTACCAATCATGGATTAACAGTCAATTTGAGATGGGAAAAAGATAGTTCATCCTAAATAAAGACTCCAAGTTTTAAAAATATACATTTTCTCACATATAAAATAGCATATGGGCCAATTATGCTAATCTGTTTCAGTCATATTGACTATAATCTTAGGAACAATTTTTATTAAAGTATAAACTCAAAGCCGTGTGTTAAAATGTGTAAGTAAAAATATTTGGAAATTATTTTAAAACTATAATAAGCTAATATTTTTAATAACAGAATGTTAAGATAAAAAACATGATAAAAACATTTTCAAACGTATTACATAAAATAGTGGTATTAGAACTCCTTTCTTTTTCTACTTGAAGCCCACAGCAGAAGTGACTGGAGCTGGCACTCAAGAGAGTTAATTCTTTGTGTCTTTGTAGTCCTTGTCCTCTGAGGGCGGGAAAGTCATGGCCTTATTTGACACAATAGAAGTGGCTTGAGAAGGTGGCCTTTGAGAAGCCAGCATATTTCTGAATCCTGAAGCAGCCCAAATACTTTAAAACATTCTAAGATGTACCGCTTGTGCACCCTTCCCAGTGTCAGGGAGAGGGGTGTGTGTTTCAAGCAACTCAACCTATGCTATGCTGAGGAAGCAAAGGTCCTTGTATGAGCCACAAGTCCTACACAGTTATTATATGAGGGAAAGTGAAGATACTGTTGATCTTCAAAGATCATTTCTACTACCAACAGCCACATTCCCAACTGTGGGATGACTCATCCCTAATGGGCTTGAGGGCCCGACTGTCCAAACAAGTAAAAAAGATACTTTGTGAGAGCCAGCCTGGGTCTGCCTGATGGTCTTAGCAACAGCAGCTGAAACATGATCTGAAGATGACCTGGACCAATGAGAGGCAGCCATGTCACACCAGCTGATGCATATTCATCAGACCTCCCCCCAGGGTGGGGTGGAGGGTATATAAGGCTTGCCTCTTCCTGAATAAACTGAGTTTGTTGTTTCGACATTCTCCTGGAGTCTGTGTGATTTGACTCTGCACCTACTTGGCCCCCACCCCCAAAGGGAACAACAACAAGGACCCTGCTACATCTGGTGCTGAAACCCGGGAAATTTGGTACTGGAACAGGGTCTGTTTGCCTCCCTTTACTCATGTGTGGCGCTGGTTGAGAAGCCCCCTTGAGTGGTATATTTTGGTGAGTAGGCCCCTCTACGTTGGTTGTGTAAATTCGGTCCTTTCAGCAGGTAAATGCTGGGACCCCCACTTTCTTCTTTCTGTTTGTCTTGTTTGTGAGTCTGTCTGTACGGTAGGGTGGCATATACTTTTGTTCAGGCTTGCCTGGTGTTTCCTTATAAGGGCTGGTCCCTCAGGAAACAATAGCCACAGTCTGACTATTTTTAGTTGTATATGTGTATATATGTGTGTGTGTGTGTGTGTGTGTGTGTGTGTGTGTGTGTTTGTGAATGCATACATGTGCTTGTGGGTTGTGATGCCTGGAGAGATGTATCAGTAGTTGGTAGTGCTTGCTCCAGAGATCTTTTCAGAGAACATGTGGGAACCTGATCTTTGGATAAGAGTTCTGTTCCTGGCCAGAAACAGTGAAGTGGCCCCAAGAGTAGCCCTCCAATTGTTTGTTATGCCCATTTTGTTGACTATAATTGCTGGCCTAAAGTCGTCCTCTACTGAGGCCCACAACAAGCACTGCCAGAAACAATGTAACACTAACTTACCCATTGCCTTCATTCCATCCATAACTGATATTTCCTCTGCCTCTGCTGGCAAGGAGAGGCATGAGAATAGGCGTAAAGTGAAGGAAAGGGATAGAAAGAGAAAGGCAGCATCTAAGCCTACACTGGCAGCCCCTCTCTCTGTTCCCCCCATGCCTGCAGTGGCTACCTCGCCACTGCAGTATCCACAGAGTGATTTGCCTGGATGTCTGCCTGCCGAGCCAGCTGCTCCACATGCCTCCCAGCCTGTTCTACCTATGGTGCCACAAATGCCCACCATGGCGTTTCCAGTTAATGTGGGCCCCAGTGCGGCTAGCCAGCCATGGATACCTACCCCTCTTGTAGACCTGTCTTTGGTCCATAAGGCTGCTAATGAATCAGGTCTTGACTCACCGTATTTTGAGCAAGTCCTACGGCAATGGGCAATGCATTTACAGACTTATTATGACTGGCACCATTTGATAAAGGCTGTGTTGGAGCCTGTAGTCTTCCTTAATTGGTGAGCTGCCTATGATGACCAGGCTGAGTCTCAGGCTTGGTTTAATATACAGTACAACATTGCTGTTTCTCTTGAGCTGCTCACAGGCCGAGGACCATATGTTAACCCTGACACACAAGACCAAATTGGACAACACACTTATTTACTTGCCTTGGGAGACACCATTGCCCCTGTTGTGTTGAAGGAATCCCATCACCCTTCAGTGGCAATACTCTGTTCTCTATTAACCCTGGGGCAAGGGTATGCTTGCATTTTCCTCCAGAATACCACCACACCAATATGGATACCCTCCAGAGATGTGCATCTGACAACAGACCAACAGACTTTGGACAAAGGAAAAGCTTCAGAGGGGTAATGTATGATTTGCCCTGCTACTGTGGTATTAGTAAAGGTCATGTCATCACTGGCATGCAACCCTAGATATTAAGCAATTGCCTCACCCCCTACAAGGTCGCTAATACATCACCAGAAAGACTTCGATTGGAAGGATAAAAATGACTGGGATCCCATCCATGTCCTTGATATTGAAAATTTTGACTAATCCTTCTCTTGTTCAAATATCTTCTACAACAGGTTCATCAACAGAAGGTGGCCACAAAGGCGACCCTACAGGTTTTATTGGCTCTCAGATACCTAGATCAAAGTCCTCCTAGAGAGATAATGCACATATGGCTCACTGAGATACAGAAGGCTACTGCCTAAAGCCCACCACCCAGACAGCTCTCCAGGATTGATGCTCTTCCAGGGCTGGTAGTCAATGACGGATAAGAGCTTGTTTGGCAAGCCAATCTAAGACAGGCACAGTCCATTATGCTGAGCTCTCCTGAGGTGGGGTCAACAAGGTTAGGGCAATGCACCGTAGCTCCCACTGAGCGTGTCCTATAAAATAATAAAAAGGGTAGATATGTGGGATGACTCATCCCTAATGATACACCTTCCCCCAGGGTGGGGTGGAGGGTATATAAGGCTTGCCTCTCCCTGAATAAACTGAGCTTGTTGTTTTGACATTCTCCCGGAGTCTGTGTGGTTTGACTCTGTGCCTACTTGGCCCCCACCCCCAAAGGGAACAACAGCAAGGACCCTGCTACACCCAACAATATTAATTTCATTTTACAGTGAAGCATGTGAGTAGTTTGAACTAGTACTGGTTGTATCCATTGAGGATGGGAGATGTTGCAGGGAGAAAAGGGGATGGGTAAGATTGCTTTGTGTAAAATTGGGGACCTTATTGTCAAAAGTTGAAACAATGAATATATCTAGAATATTTTACATTTTCAAGATTTTTCATAGCACCATAAATGTGAACTGTGAGAGACTGCTTTGGAAGCAGTATATGTTTAAATCTACAGCCAAAGTGCTCCCTATCAGATCTTTGCCCGCAAAGAACAAAGTCAGTTCCTGGGTTATCAGTGCTGCCATTGGAGATCCAGAAACTGACTGAAGAGGGCTACGTCTTTCCTTGGAGAGGACATAAAGGAAGACCATTCTGCCTCGGAGGTGCTAATCTTTAAAGGTAGAGAAGAGTATACTTTTCCAGTTATGAAGGTAGAAATATCAGTGTGTCTGTCTAAGCCACTGGCTCAAGTACTGTGGGGAGGGATGAGGGAGCAGGAAAGGTGGGTGAGCAGGGCCTATCTCTTGGAGTGGAAAAATTCTAGGGTGCTTGCTTGCTTGTTGGTTGGTTTGTTCATTTTTGGTTTTGCTTTGTTTTTCAACTTTGATTTCTAGTGGCAGCATTCAGTGAGTGACAACACAAATTTCATTGAGTCAGTTCAAGGTTGAATGACTTCAAAATCCCTGCACTCGAGAGAAATCAGCTTTCATATTGACACAGTGGATCACCTGAAAACACAAAATCTTCAGATTAACGGAGGTCCAAACTGCTCTGTCCTCAATCATGAGACATCCCCCCTCACATCTTGAAATGGTTGAGGTTAAATCTGGATCTGCACTGTAAAACGTTTCATCCATGTGTTAAATATCTGAAAATTTTATTTAAATGGAAACTTCATAACATATTGTTATTTTTTGTCTTAAAAAGAAAATTGTATATTAAAAAAATTCAGTAATACTGGAGAAAGTTATGATACTGTTGGTTGCCTTTTGTGATGGCATGAAAGTAATTACATTAATAACCATTATGTTCCAGAAAGAAATATACGGTTAAAGTGTAATCATCAAAAATGCTTCAGAGCTGTTTTGTCTGGTTGTCCTTATAATTGCATAAATGTACTGTTGAAATAAAAGCAAAGTGGGTGACGGGACTTCTGGAATAATGTAAGGGAATGCATTTTTATTTCTGGAGCAATTTTGCTGGTCCTTTGGTGCCTTTTCCTAATGTCTTTGAACTCCTGTAAAGTAAGAGTTTAGACAAAAACGATAGCTACAAATACCAAAGTTGTTGCTAGTTTTCCTGCCTGGCCCACAGTCAGGACAAATCTCTCTCACCTGCCAGTCCCACAGCTGCTCAGACCCAACCAAGTAAACACAGAGACTTATATTGCTTACAAACTGTATGGCTGTGGCAGGCTTCTTGCTAACTGTCCTTATATCTTAAATTAATCCATTTCTATAAATCTATACCTTGCCACGTGGCTCGTTGCTTACCGGCATCTTTACATGCTGCTTGTCCTGGCGGCGGCTGGTTGTGTCTCCTTCCACCTTCCTGTTCTTTTCTCCTCTCTGTTAGTCCCGCCTATACTTCCTGCCTAGCCACTGGCCAATCAGTATTTTATTTATTCACCAATCAGAGCAACACATTTGCCATACAGAACATCCCACAGCACAAGGTTTTAAAGTTCTGTTGATTGGGGAGTGTTCAAAAATCTATATTAATTTTATCATCTACAATAAAATCAGAAGAAACAGTAATGTGCACACTAGTTGCTGAAGCTCTGTTATGTATTCATATTTTAGTTATTTCAAGTTTCCATAAAAACTGTGTGAAGAATTACTAAAACCTCCTTTAAGAGGAAAGGGAAAAATCACCAAAACTTAAACTAAACTCTGCAGTAGAGACAGGGCCCATATAGCCATCTGGTGGCTACTTAGGAAAATACACTTGTGATTTTCTATACAAATCACAGAAAGGTGTATTTCAGAAAAGAAACAGATCATTCCTATCCTGATGTAATATTTGCTTCATTCCAAAAAAGTAAGTCAGACATTTTAATCCTTTATACATATATATTTGCTGTTAGATTTTTTTTAACTTAAGAGCTTTGCACGTTTGTGCTGATTACTGGGAAATGCACATTGCTGTCTTTGACAGTTTTTATAAAGGGTATCATCATGGTTTAAAGGTCATAGCTCTGTCAAAATATAAGCCTTGAATGAACTAAACATGAAGTTGTGTAATTATAGATGGGTGTTTTTTGAGTACTCATACATAATCAGTGATATTAATATAGTATATCTTCATGAATATACATATATTAATGCATATATATTGCTAAGTACTGGACTCTACAATTATATGAAGCATAACTTAAGCTTATGGACAGAAAGAGTATATGTTCTTTAAAAAAATACAATTACAGAAAATGTAATTACTTGTTACTTTCAGGTCCTATAACACAGTTATAAGGTTTTGTAAGTACTCAATGAGTTTAGAAATTATGAAGTTTCTAATTGTTTCAGCTATTTCCAAAAATTGAAATCAAAGTAATTTTATAATTTAATATCACTGCAATGAAAGATTTAAAAAATATTCACAAGTAAAATAAATGTGGAAGTCTATTGGAAGAGACCTTTGCTGCCTAAGCAAAGAAAGGCCAGATAAGAGATAAAAAGATAAGAAAAATTATCTACATGGTGCATCCCCCCAAAAGACATCAGCATATCAAATAGAAGTTTTGTTCACAAAGCAGATTTATGAGTTGAAGGTTCAGAGGGTGAAGGCATTTGCTGCTGGAGAACCCTAGCTCCTATGAGTGGTCTTCTAATCTCCACCGTGTGCTGCGATGCCTACAGGGAGTGCGCACGTGAACACACGTAAATAAACAAATTAAGTGTCCTTAATGATATTTCTAAAGGAGCAAGTTTATGGGCTTAGCAGTGTATTTTCAGGCATTTTCACAGTGGTGGCTTCACGGTTAGTGGAGTACTAATAGAGTTACTTGCTGGTCACGGGACACATCTTTGTCTATAAGAGTTAATGTACTGTTTGTTTAAACAAGGACTTTGCATGCCTATTGCCCAGTTGATACCCTTGCTCAGAATTGGTTTTCAAATGTGTAATGCTTTTCTTCTTCCCATTTCACTGCTAGCTTTATTAATACTGAATTCTTCACTCAACATGCACAGAAGTAGTACAGAGAGCCACAGTAAAATGATGGTGAAAATTTAGAAGGCACTTAGTCTGATAACTAAGGATACAAGAAAATAATACATTCTCAGCTCCAACATTTACATCTATAAAATTCAATAATAATATTAATAATAATAATAATAATTTTTATTTAAACTGGTGAGTTTTAGAATACTTTTGTGGAAGCCACACATAGCACAAATGATCAAAAGTAGATTCCTCCATTGTCTGTTGCAGTTGATTTGCTTGTTTGTTTGTTTCTTGTCTATTTAGTGAGTACGCGCGCGTGTGTGCGTGTGCGTGTGCGTGTGCGTGCGCGTGCGCGTGCGCGTGCGCGTGAGCGTGCGTGCGTGCGTGCGTGTGTGTGTGTGTGTGTGTGTGTGTGTGTGTGTATACAGGCAAATGGATGGCATGGCATGTACTGAAGGTGGACAAACAGCTTGCAGGATTTATTTTCTCTCCTTCCACCATGTTGGTTCCAGGGATTGAACTCAGGTTGTCAGGGTGAGCAGCTGGCACCTTTACATGCTGAGCCATTCTCCCTGGCCCATGTTGCTGACTTCAACATGTGAATTTATCTTGGGCGAGCCAAGGCAACTATAGGTGAAACATTAAATTTGAAGGATACAGAAGAATAAGCAAGTATGTGTAGGAAGAACTAAAATTGTATGTATGAAATAAAAATGTATCATCTGTATGTTCTGATGTTTTCTACTAGAGTGTTGGTGTGGGTAGTCTAGGACAAGAGTCTGTGCACTGATGACTGTCCTCCATCCTCAGAACCTTGATGTTTATGTGTTATGTGTGTAATAAGAGCAGTAGAGTCTGTTCAGACACTCCTCTTCCAAATGTTAAATGTATTTTGTATGTATCACTTTTTGAAAATAGCAGAAAAAATTCTTACTTTTTTTTCATTATGAAATTAGAAAAAGTGCTGAGTATATTTCACAGACAAGGAATTCTAACACGAACAACCAACTACTGCACAGGTTAAGAAACCAGATTTTATCTGTAAGTGATGCTCCATCATTCTCCCCTTCCACACTAAATGCTTATATTTCCTGCTACTTTTGCCACATTGACAGCAATACTCCCAATGTGTCTGAGGTTTTCTGGGGTCTTGTTTCACAGTAATGTGTATTCTCATTCTCTCACCTCATATTTGTGTATTTGTATGCGTCTGTTGTGCATAGCTGCACTGCTAGAGCTGTAACAGAAGAACAAGAAGACAAACTTGGATTACAAACCATTATCCAGAATAATTTTAGAGTCACTTTTTCAAAACATATCAACTTGATGAACATTTTTGATGACTGCATGGTGATCCCTAAGACACGCATCTAGGGATGGGAGGTTACTCGTGTATATGTTCTTCTGGAGGACCTGAATTTTTCTCCTAAAGGAGTTTTTCCAGTGTGTAATTTCATTTGTTATTGGAAGCACTTCTTTTGCTGCAATCCATTTCAAGTGTTTTATAGTCAAAATGTCCAAGTCTTATCTATTAGAATATTATCCAGTGACACCAAATCAATGCTGTAGTGTATATTCTTGATCACAAAGTTTTTATTGTCTTTTTCATTTGTACGTTGGTCATTTATATTTCTCATTTTATAAAGTGTATCTTTAATTCTTAGTGATATATAGATTGTCTATATAGTTAAATACCAGAGTTTTATAGACTACTAGTATGGCTAACATCTTATAGCACATTGTGACTTGCTTTTTAAAATTCCCTTTGGTGTCTCTTACCCAACTAAAATTTAGATTTATTGAGATATAATGCACACAAAGTGAAATGTTCATATTCTGTATTCTAATTTATTATTAATTAAATATTAATTCCTTATTATTAATACAAAAGAACTTATGTATGTTGGATGTTGTATTTGTTACTTTGCCACTGGACAGTCTTATAGTTGGTTGTTTTCACTCTTTGCTGTTTTAGTTTTTTGGGGGCCCTGCCACAGAGTTCCCAAGTAAATACACAGGACTTATTCATACTTATTAATATCCAGCCTTCACTTAGCTCGTTTGTAGCCAGCTTTTCTTAACTTAAATGATCCTGCTCACCTTTTGCCCCTGGGCTTTCACTTTCACTCTTACTGCATGTCTGGCTGAGTGACTGGGTGACTGGGTGGCTGGGTGGCTGGGTGGCTGGGTGGCTGGGTGGCTGAGTGGCTGGCTGCTAGCATTCTCTTCCTTCTCCTTCTCTCATTCCTTGATCTTATTTTCTCTTTCTATTTATTTTTTCTGCCTGTCAGCCCTGACTATTCTTTCTCCTTCCTTGCTATTGGCCATTCAGCTCTTTATTAGGCCAATCAGATGTTTTAATCAGGCAAAATAATACAGCCTCACAGAGTTAAACAAATGCAACATAAAAGAATGCAACACATCTTTGCATCATTAAACATATATATGCAAGCATAAACAAATGTAACACATCTTTAAATAATATTATAAAACATTTCCCCCTTTTGTCCAAATGAAAATGAGTGGTTTAAGCTTTAACATAGTAAAACTATATACAACAAAAACAGTTATCAAGTAAGAATCAATTTACAATGTTCAGTCCATTTGCATTTAAAAAATTCAGAGAAAATACTCCATTATCTATCTTACCTTAGTAAGACCAAAGTTTTATACCTAACTTACTTTCTATCATAACTAAGAAAAACTGAAACTCTAATTATGTAGACTTTAACTCCATCAAAGAACCTAAAAGGAGTTAATATAACCTAACAACAGAAGCATCTGCCTGGACAGTCACTCAAAGTTCCTCTGCAGTGTTGGGGCATCCATTTTCAACCTATAGGCCTAGAGTATTTTGCAGACTTTTCAGTGAAGCAGGAAATTTGAAGGACTGTCCCGCCTTGCATTGCCAAAGTTCATCAATCGCTTTCCTCTGTGTCCTGCAGAATGTCCAGCAGACTCTTCTGTGAAGAGGAATCTCGAAGGACTGTTCTGCCTTATTTTGGCAAAGTTCAGCACTCACTGTCCTGTGGGTCCTGTGTGTCCAGTCTGCACAGCACACTGTCAAGCAGTCAAGGCAAAGCAGTTTCTTGCCCAAATGGCCAATCTTGCAGTAATGAAGAACCCCCCCCCCCTCCCATGGAGTTACTTCAGTGTCCATCATCCTTTTATGAAGTAAATTGGTATTGCCAGAAGCAGATGTGTCTCATTGTCATGAAAAACTTTAGATTAACAAAACATTTTAAATGTCATACTCTATAGGTCTTTGAAGTGTTAAGACCTTTTATCTATCTAAGACACACCTGTTTAACTTTGAAAGCATATCTAATGTGACTACAAGTTTGATTATTATAGATTAGCTACTAATCTCATTTCTTATTATACATTGCATTTTTAATGATCTGCATAAGCACAATACCACAAATAAGAGTAGAAACACATATACAGTGTTACAAAATTAACTTTAAATTTGTATCAATATGCCAAAATCCATGCCAATGCAAAATACTTAAGATTAATAGTTGTCTTTTTATCCTACATTCATATATTCCCATAAATTGTAACAAACATTGATAACTCACCAAATAACTAAAAATGTTCCACACCATCATTAGGAATGTGGTTGTTGTGTTCCAAACTGTTTCCTATTGTCTGTGGGCATCTTTAGGGTCCTGGAGAAAATTTGAAATAATGGCCAAGTCCTGTGAAGACCAGCTGTAACCTTTGCTGCTAGATATCACTTGTCAAGATTCAGGAGGTCTCCCCTGATCAAACCTCAACCATATTAACCTGGAACGAATACTTAGCCTCTTGTCTTCTGGGGGAAAACAAGCAAAACTGCTCTCCAGAGCATTTTTTATTTCTATTTGACAAATATACTTTTTGAGTTCTTTTTTTAAAGTTAAGATAGCCCTAAAGTATCTAGGTTGGTTCAATTTTGCAGTCCTGCTCACAAGCTCATGTCTGTCAGCAGCTGTCTTTTGCTCATCAGCGTTCAAAAGATTCAAAATCAACACAAAAACATACGAGATCCAGATGCCATGTATATTTCCCATCTTTACGTGACTTTTTTTTTATATTACTTTCACTGTCTAAAGAATTTATTTTTTTAAACTGTTAATTTCTTTCTATAATTGCCTATACTCATTTTCTTTTCTTTTTTAAGCCTATTCACATTGTAAAACATACTGGAACCTGTTTAGAGTTTTGTTTTGTTTTGTTTTCTATCTGGACCTTATTTTACTGAGTATCTCCAGTATTTTTTGACCATGTGAGCAAACTTTAAACTGCTAAGCTGAAGCTAGGTCCTCTGTGCTGCTCTCTTGGCTAGTCCTGCCCACTTCTTGGTTCGTGAAAGCCAAGCCTAAAGCTGTGACCTGTTCACAGGTGAGTGACTAGGAAGTGCATTCAACCTTCCTAGCTGCAGGAAACTGACACCTGAGCTGCCACAAGTGGGTTGCTATTTCTATTAGCACTGCCCTGCCAGCTGAATCACAGTGCCTCTTGAAGGAGCCGTATCTTCTTTATTGCTGCTGTTCCAGCTTTCTCAGGCCCTACCTAGGTGGATATTCGAGCCTCACCACGTTGGGACACCAAAATGAAGTTGGTTGTTTTTCACTTTTTTACTCCTTTGGCTCTTTGCTCTATTGGGGGGCCTGCCACCAGCTCCCAAATAAATTACACTTAAATTATCCTTTCTACCTTTTGCCTCTGGGCTTTTATCATTCTCTATTTCTGTGTATCTTTCTTTACTTCTTTCTCCATGGCTTGCTGTGTAGCTGGGTGGCTGGATCCTGATGTCCTCCTCTCCTCCTCTCATTCCTTGATCTCCTTTCTCCCAGATTTCCCTTTCCATTTATTCTCTTTGCCAGCCATGCCTGCTTATCTCTTCTTCTGCCTTGCTATTGGCCATTCATCTCTTTATTAGACCAATCAGGTGATTTAAACAGGCAAAGTAACACAGCTTCATAGAGTTAAACAAATGTAACATAAAGGAATGTAACATATCTTTGCATCATTAAACAAATATTCCACAGCATAAACAAATGTAATACCTCTTAAAATAATATTCTCCAACACAATCTTTTGTTTCATTTAGTATGTATAGTCCACTATGTTTAATGTGGTTATTGCTATAACTTGATTTAATTCCATTTTGGTATTTGTTTCCTTTTTTCCCCTGTGTGTTACTTAGTTTTTGCTTCTCTTTATTATCTTTTTTAAAATACTAGTCCATAAGGAAAGAAAACTTTTTGTTTCGAAGGAATTCAAATAATGTTCTTTTTCCTAGTTAGATTTCCGTTGCTCTCATAAAAACATAATTATCAAAAGCAACTTGGGGAGGAAAGTATTTATTTCATTTCACAGCTTGCAATCCATCATTAAGGGAAGTCAGGGCAGGAATCTGGAGGCAGGAATTGGTGCAAAGGCCATAGAGAAGTGTTTCTTTTTTCTTTCCTTCTTGCTTTTTTTTCAAAATGAGCTTCCCTGAAGAATAGAATGTTTCAATATTGGAGAAAGCTGCTACACAACAATGGCATATACATAAACAATCATAATCATTAATACAATTTATATATATATATATATATATATATATATATATGTGTGTGTGTGTGTGTGTGTGTGTGTGTGTGTGTATTCCTAACTGTAATTTAACCCTTAAAGAAAATAAGAGAAGATAGAAGATGTAAAACACAACATCTTTTTCTTCATTCACATTCTTCATTGTCTAGTACTCTCCACTCCTTCTGTTGGTTCCAAGGTACCATTTGGTACCATTTGAACTTTAGAGGAGTGTTTCTTACTGCTATAGTGGTATTTTATTTGTGCTGAAATGTGATTTTATTTGTATATTAATAAATAAATTTGCCTAGGGGTCAGAGCTATTAGCAAGCCATAGTGAAAGCCAGGGCGCTGGTGGTGCACGCCTTTAATCCCAGCACTTGGTAAGCAGAACTAGGTAGATCTCTGTGTGTTCAAGGATACAGCCAGCATTGGAGACACACGCCCTTAATCTCAATACCAACCATAGAAGATTTGGGAGGTCTGTACAGAGAGGCAGTGACAAGGTAGTCACGTAGCCGGGTTTACAACCAATGAGAAGGAAGAACTAGAACTCTTTATAAGACAACTGCACAGGAAGAAACTCCTTTTTCGGAGAGGTCTCTTGGTGGGAGAGTCTAGTTGGCGGAAAGTGGGTAAGGCTCCTAGCTCTGACCTCTTGGGCTTTCACCTTTACATTGGCTCTGTGTTTCTTATTTAATAAGGCGGTTGGTTACATCTACATACTGCCTTGCTTGTTTATGACTTTCTAAGATTGCTTTTTGGTAAGGCCATCACTCCAGGGGTGGTGCCCCCCACAATGGACTGGAACCTCTCACATCGATCATCAATCAAGAATGGGCACCAAAAGCTTACCTACAGGCCTACCTTATAGAAGTATTCTCCTAAATGAGTCTCTTCCCAAATGACTATAGCCTGTGTCAAGTTGACATGAAACTAGCCAGCATACTCTTCTTCATGATTATTCCAACTTTAGGTGCAACAGTTCCGTCATTAGTCTCATGTAAATGTTATGTCAGTGAGCGGAAAAGTGGAAAAAACTCAGGCCCAGACACAAAAGCCATCATGATCCAAGGGCTTCTTCCATATTGGCCTTAACATCTACTGTTCCCTCTTGAAGACTGCTTTCCTGCCTATTCAGTCTCATCCTTATGGGTTCTAGGAATGATCTAGTGATATGAGAAATAGTGATAGGAGAATTGCACATTTGGCCTCTGTGCAAACAAAATGTGTAGCTCTGCCAACAAAGGGACTATAACCAGCGCAGGTGAAAAAGTCACTTCTGTGCTGAAGATTCTGCATACTAATTGACTGGTTAGAATATTTTGATTGTGGAGAGTTGGAATGTTGCAGATTGAAAGTGAAAATTACCTTGAGCTACATTTATAACCTCCTTACAGCCTCTTGCTTTGGTCTAAGATCATTTTGCACATCGGATTAAAGCTGTACTCATTTAGCCAACCACTAGTTCCCACCAAACCTGAAGTGAGGAATATCATCAGATAGCACCTAGGCCCCAGATTTCCCTGCCGGGTAAGCCATCCCCATGATGGTCCCACAAAGGAATTTGGTAACACATGTATTTATGCATTTCTTTTTATTTTATGACTATAAAGACTTCATAAAACCTCTTTCTCATCAGGGCATGTCATTCCAGATAATGTGAATCCAGTTTTCCAGGCCATTATCACTCATACTTGGCTCAGGTGAAATTCCCCTTGGAAGAAAGGGATGAGAGTTTACAGAACACTTTTTCTTAGCACTTCACTTTTTGTCTCTTTATTGGATTTTTGACTGTCTGTCTCTATTTTCTGTGAGTTTTCCAAGGATTAAAGTATTCATGCCTAACATACTACTTTGAATTATAATTTTATGCATTATCTAAACTTAGAAAACTTAAAACACTTTAAACTTCTATCATCCCTGTCTTCACTGTGTGTTAATATTCAATGCATTGTGCTTCTCTAGGTCATATATGTCATTTAAAACCTGAAGTTCCAATTCTGTTATGTCATTGTCTGTTGAGTCTGAAGCAGGTCAGATAGAGTGTGCATCATGAATGGACATCCTTCCAGGGCATGCAATTCCACGTAGTACATTCTGCTGCTCCACAGATTACTGTCTTTTGCTTCTTTATTCTTTATCTTAAGGTGTCCTGGGGTTTAATGATAGCTGTTGGGCAAATGTATAGTAATCCTGAGATCTGGTGAACATTTCAAACAAGTTGGCCAGAGAAAATTAGAAGTCTAATTCCTCTTTGTTCCCACAACATACTATAGCCATACCCTACTCTACATGCACCAATGATTGTTTGTGTAAATATTAGACATTTTTCTGCTGCTGAGCAGCAAGCTGTAGTTAAGGTGATGAGTTCTATAATTTTACTAGATTTAATCCCAGGCAAATGAGCTCTCTCTTGATTGGAGGAAGAGTGAAAATAAATGCATATTCTCCATGAGTACATCTGTGCTCATCTTATAAAACAGAACAGTGAGTAAATTGGCTGTGTTTTACAGGATGTCTCTAGTAGATGTCTTCTAGGGGAAAGAGGTGCCCTAAGTACAGTCATGTTTCTTCTCTTTTAGTTCATCGAGGGAAGGGCATTAAGCAGCAGGATCAGCACACCCGGGACACACGAGGCAATAGAAGCAACAGCAGCTCATGCGTTGAGTTAAGTGGCATACTGAGCAATGCTGGGTGGTGTGACTTTAGCAGTTCCACAGAGTGGGGTACACACGTGGTGAGAGGGGACCGTAAGGTTAGTCTCGGCTGTTCTTAGCAGTACAGTAATGGCAGAGATGGTCCTCAAGCAGGGTGGATGTCCTCTGGCTACTGAGTCTAACAGATGATAGAAAGTGCTCAGGGCCCATGTCTTTCTATTTGTAACTCTCTGTTGTTAATGCATTTCTTTCTCCTTGTGAACAAAAGGAAAAAAGAGAGACTTTAAGTAGGTCCCCCTAAAGTCAGAACTTGGGTTAGTACTGCCCTGAAAGCCTTACTCACTGTTTTTTCTAGGACTAGTTATACAGCATCTGATCAGTTTTGTTTTAGTTTATTATTTAGTGATTGCGATATTAGTGCATAATTTGGAATCCAATTTTGATAATAAACAGAACTAGAAAGCCTCCTTTCCTGTGATATGTGGGAAGACGTGGGCTAGGGACGTACCTAATGGCTGAAGTAAGCTCATCATTCATAATCAATACAAAGAAGTCACCATGAGATCTAGGTACTTAAGTTCCTGGTGGCAAAGATGCATTTTTGTCTTTGGGTACTGTATGGTCCTTCGTAGCTAGACATGATAAGAAAAGCATGCTTTGCTTGTCCCCGGGAGTTCCCTCCCACATCTGAACTCTGCTGGACAAGAGGGAACAAGTGCCTCTTGTCTTTAGTATTGCTGTTCTAAACTAAAGGGGCCAAGGGTGCATTAAACAGACAAAGGATGCAGAAAGGCAGTTGGAAAACATAGCTCGTTCCCAAGGAAATAAGCAACAGCTTGTTCGGAGTGAAATACGAGTGAACATCCTCCAGGAGCAAAACCAGATTGTTTGGTTGCCTTGAGCAACACTTCTGACTGTTAATGAGGTTACAGAACTATTCTAGTCACAGAACAAGCGAAAGTCATAAATAAGTACATTTACCAAATACCTTTGTGAGGACAATGTGGAGATGAGGTGCAGCAGACCCAAGAATCTCTGCTATAGGTTTCTGATATCTTCTGATGACTGTCTTAGCTAGAGATTAGTGTAAGTTAGTGATTGGTCTCCTAAATTAAAGCACAGCAAAGATTTTACTTGCTGGGCAAAGGCATAATAGGTTAGATTCAGAGGTTTCTGATAAATTGTTACTATGTGGCTAGAGTTTTCCTGCCTGGCCTACAGTCAGGATAAATCTCTTTCACCTGCCAGTCCCACAGCCGCTCAGACCCAACCAAGGAAACACAGAGACTTCTATTGCTTATAAACTGTATGGCCGTGGCAGGCTTCTTGCTAACTGTCCTTATATCTTAAGTTATCCATTTCCATAAATCTAGACCTTGCCACATGGCTCGTGGCTTACCGGCATCTTTACATGCTGCTTGTCCTGGCGGTTGCTGGCTGACAGGCAGTGACTCCTTCTGCCTTCCTGCTCTTTTAATTCTCTCTGTTAGTCCCTCCTACTTCCTGCCTAGCCACTGGCCAATCAGTGTTTTATTAGCAACACATTTGCCATACAGAACATCCCACAGCACTAAATGTGGTGGTATTGTGTTTGCCAAAATATTGTGTACCTTAATAAACTTATCTGGGGTCAGAGACAGAACAGCCACAATGTTAAACAGAGGTTAGGGAGTGGTGGCACACGCCTTTAATCCTAGCATTCCAGAGGCAGAAATCCATGTGTTCAAGGATACACCCAAGCATGGTGACCAACGCCTTTAATCCCAGAAAGCAAGTCTTCAATCCCAGGGAGTGGTGGTAGAAAGCAGAAAGGTATATAAGGCGTGAGGACCAGAAACTAGAGGCATTTGCCCTAGAGAGGCATTTGCCCTGGATAGGCATTTGGCCTGGGTAGGCATTTGGCCTGGAGAAGCATTTGGCCTGGTTAAGCATTCAGGCTTCTAGCAGAAGTTCAGCTGAGAGTCATTTGGATGAGGACTCAAAGGCCTCCAGTCTGAGGGAACAAGACCAGCTGAGGATCCAGCGAGATAAGATAGTTGTGGCTCGTTCTGTCTCTCTGACCTTCCAGTATTTGCCCCAATAACTGGCCTCAGATTTATTTTTATTAATAAGACCTTCTAAGATTTCTGCTACAGTTACTATCTACATAACTTTGAGGGCAGATGAAGAGTAGGTTAGAGGGAACATGCAGTCAGGACCTAAAATGATTGAAGAGCAAAGAAGCTGTAATTGGGTAAGCCAAAGACCAAGAACACTGTAGCACTGGGCACATCTCAGGAGGAGCACATGTGGACCCTTTGCTGCTCATTGTTTGGGCACAGAAATATCGGTGAGGTAAAGGGAGAGGAGTTGTGCAGGTCTGTTTAGAAAATGTATCCTTACTTGACTAAGGCTAACTTTCTGTCACAGAAAACAGTAGACAACACTGGCAGCAAGTTCAGTCTCAAAAAATCAATTTACAACTGACTTTGTAAACTGAGACGTAATTGACAATTTTGAAAGGCAGAACTGTGTTCAGGAATCAGTTAAAGAGATAGTTATTTCAGATATTGCAATGATTTGAACTTCCAGAGTTTCTATTATTCTGGGAAATGACTTAGAATACAGGGAGTAGATACCAGGGCTTCCTGCGAATGGAGCTCAGCCCTTCGAATGATGCAGACACTCCCAGGTCTGCATGACTGTTGAGGAGCATGGACATGCTGTTTGGAAGAGATGGATCCAGACAGAGTGGCAGGCTTCGCTCATTGTTTTCATAAAATCCCTTAGTGCAAAAGGGAACAATGGAAAAGGCCCCTCAAAGGTTCACCCTGAAGAAAACAGAGTCACAACCTTCCTCAGAGAACAGGATGGGGGCGGGGCGGGGCGGGGCTGAGGAATTTTTGTATAGGACCTTTTGTGTGGCTTCAGGATGGATACAAGTGACTGAGGGAAAGTAATTCCTTCTGGTCTGGCTGATGGAGGGAGAATGATTCCTGCTCTCCTTCATGAACACATGGTGTCTCAGCCTCTGTTTCAGAGAATGGTGGCCACTGGGGCCAGTGAAAACAAGGGGACTTATGGGAGAATCCTACATGAAAGAAGAAGTGAGAACTAACAGCCAAGTTATGAAACGTGCTACACATACTCTTTACCAATAAACACTTCGGGCAAGAAAACGAAAGTGCACATATAGGGAAAAAAACATAGTGGCAAAATCATTTTCACATGCTCAAGCCAGGCACTGATTTCTGCTGCCTGCTATGCAGGAAGGGAAAGTACAATGTTATCACAGACCCACTCATTGAAGGGCAAAAGAAATATATCTGAGGAAGAAATGGCAAGCATTCCAGAAAGCAGCAGTTAGTTACAGAGACCGTGCTTGAAGACAAAGGTGAGCAAGGGCTGAGGTACACTCAGCCATTCAATGAAGACGCACTACTTTTCCTATATTTCAGATAACTGTCTGTGTAAATTAATTTTACTCATTTTAATTCCATGACCTCTCATAGAATTGTGAAATGGTTATCATTCTGAGGCTGGATTCATTAGCAAAAGAAGAAACCGATAGTTAAATGATGTGTTTTATATCAGAGATCTCATTGCTGAAAGAAGCCATCACTGAAGTGTATTTTAATAATGACTCAAGGATTTCCCTATGCAGTTTATGGAATCAATACAGTCTTAAGATTTAATTTTTTCTAAAGCAAAACACCAGATGTTACTATGAATGCTACTGTGAATTCAATTAACAAGGTCAAAGTTAAATACAACATTTGTATTGATAATTTAAAATACTATATTTTTGTTAGACTCAACATCCTGACAATATAATGTAATTTCTAAATTGGAAAACTAATGAAGCATGAATATACTTTGAATAACCTGTAGTGTAAACATATTTCATAACTGTACCTACATTCATTTCTATCATGGCTATATCAAATTGCCACAAACTTAATGCCCTAGAAAAACATGTGTCATTTTAGATTTAAATAGGCCAGAATTCCAACCTTGTTTCTCTCATACACTGCAAACCCACAAATATATAATATACACATTCAAGCATAACACACACACACACACCACAAACCACATATAACACACATGCGTATACTATGCCCATTCCAGCACACGAACACACTTATGCATGTCACATATTCATATAAGCATACCTCCTTTCTATATTCACACAAAGCACAGAACACACTACACACACAAATACCACAAATTCAAGCACCTTCTGCACATACACACATATACTCCACATATATATCACATATACCAAACACATCTCCTGCAATATGTATACAAATACCACACATATACCTACACTGCACATACCATATACATACAACCCACACATTTCACTTATATACCTACACCATGCACATTCCAACACCTAGTCATTCACACACACACATACACACACACACACACACACACACACACACACACACACACACACTGCAATCTATACATTCAAACATTTCCTGTGAGCCTCACCACAGCACTGTTTTCTCTAGAGACTGATGGTTTTCTGTTTCCAACTCTTCTAATTTATGGAGACCCCTCAACACTGAGCTCCATCTCAGAGGTCATCTGTCTCTGGATTTTTGGCACTCTCTCTCATGATGCCCTTTCAGGTACCTTTCTTTGTATCTCCGTGTACAATGTTTTTCTCTGTCTGATTCCTGTTCATGTTATAGATAAAGCTCTTGCAAGCTTTAACCTCATGGGAAAAATTGCAAGACACCTTTACAGGCAAAAGAACATGTTTTTAAAAACCAAACTTCCACTATTTAAGACAGAAGGTGAGATTTCTAATGAGGCAGCTTAGGGAGGTTTGAAATTCACTGTTGAAACTCTGCGATGGATAAAATAAAATAAAATAAAAATACTCAATCTCCAAGGCCGTCACTCTATCACCCTTCACAACACTAGATTCTCCTTTTCTTTTCTGCATTAACAGCTAAGGATGTCATCACTTACACTGAGGTCACACAATGGGTAATGCTGAGCTTGGTGATGCTAATGAAAAGGTACAGTGGTGACAGGAGTTAATTGCATAGTTACCACACAATTACCAATGTATGTTCTACTGATGCTACCAGAGAATGGAAGAGAGCTAGAGAGAGCTGGCATTTTGTGCATCATATATGGCAAGGGATGACAGTATAATGACTATAATAATATAATATGAACAATACGACTAGGTAGTGTGTGACATTTCCATGAACAGGTTTTTTTTTTTTTGCCATAAATAAAGAGGAATAAGAAAACTAAAGCTTTCTCAACTTAACTACTCTAGTCCCTGCTTGAAAATGGACCCTATAACAATGATCAGGTCTCTAGTTTTAAACTTATGTCATCTATTTATATTTCAAGACCCTGGATAGTACATTATTTTATTACTTTATGTTATTTTATTTTGTGATACATAACCCAGGCTAGACAAGAACTTGCTGTGGGGTCAAGGCTGGTCCTAAACTCCTAAGTCTCCTGCCTCTACTCCCCAAGTGCTGGCTTTACAGACGTACATAATTGTGCTCCATGTTGGCTGACAGATACTTTTAGCAAACTGAATTTAGCATTATAAAGTAAAAATATATTACTTCTAAGCACAAGCATCAGTTTGGTTTTATTTTTCAATAGGTAGATAACTGCATTCTAAAACATATCTTTATACTCACAGATAAGTGTAACTCTGTTACATCAAACAGAGATCATAACAGAAACCACAACAGGCAATAATGCAGAGTCAATAAATTGCATAGAGCCCAGTCCCAAATGGTACATCACCACACACATACTTCACCTAACACTCAGGGAACATTTTGGAAGAGGGGGTGAACAGACTTAAGGACCAGTGAGTGGAACAGGAAGTCTACCATCAGATTGTGTCTGCTAGGGAAACTATACCCATGATACCTCAACAATATGGCTGCCTAAATAAGAGGTGAACTTTTCAGTAGGTATGGAATACAGTCAATACCATCCACAGGTGACCAAGTATTTCCCTGAAATTCTCCATGGACTCTGCTTTAGGGATCCAGCTTTCCTACCCACATATGTATACCTAAGTCCTTTAACTCTTGTCACATGCTTTAATTTGTTTAGAATCCTTGAAAGAGCACCACACGTTCTTTTTCTGTTAAAATTGAATAGTTTAATCTGGGAGTGGTGGTTCATACCTATAATCCTATCACTCTTGCAACTGAGGTAGGAAATTTGCCATGTGTCTGCAGTCAACCTGGGCTAACTAGTGAGTTCCAGGCCAGTCTGGACTATTCAGTGAAATTCTGTTTCAAACAAAACAAAACAAAAAATTAGCTGACTTATGTAACATTATCAAACAAAGTCACACATTTCAAGCGGGTGAGGACACTTCTTTACTCTGCTCACTTTTGAAACCCAAGTTATGCAGCATTCACTATCTGGATTATAGTCTATAGATCAAGTTCTTGCATATCAAATAGCCAATCCTGCATAGGCTCCACCCAGCTGCCGCTGAAACTATAAGGTGTAAATAAGACTTATCCCAACTGATTTAGCTTCATTGTTTTGCCTTCCCAGATAACAACAATTGAGTTTCTAATCTTTTCTGTGGATCCTAGACCTTGGTAATACTGTATGTGCTCAAACTCTCAAAAGGAATAAAAAAGACCAAACACATATGTGGAGAAATAACTGGCTGTCTATGAACAAAACACTGGAAAACAAAAATAGAGGCTAGGTATGCAGCTCAGCAGTAGAGCACTCACATTGCATGCACCAGGCACTCGATTTCATTCCCCAGTCACATAAAAGGGAAAATAAGTTTTGGGAGGAGAGAATTTTTGGAAATGGTGAGTCTAAATTACTTGTGAAAATAGAGAATGGTGTTTAGAAGGTGATTAGTAACCAAAGCTTCTGTGATAATGACACTTACGGGAAAGACTAAAGTTTGTAAAAAAAAAAAAAAAAAAAAAAAAAAAAGAAAGAAAGAAAGAAAGAATCAACTGACAGTTTTTTTGTTAAGGATGCATGAAATTGCCTTGCCAGGAAGAGTATTACAAATCTTAGTTGTTATGAGATTGTTGGGGGGAAGACATAAGAAATTCAGACAAAAGAATGTCAAGAAGGTTGAACATAGACTCCAGTTGGGCTTAACGTAAGATTGAACATGTCCCTGTTGGATCTACCAATGAGGAGCCACTAAGGCCTTTTCGGAGGAGAGCAGAGTCTGTGGAGTAGGACCAACTGAAGCCGGATTACTGGGGTGGAGGAGTAAATGGAAGATGCTGATAAGAAGATGACAGTAAAGAGCCTTGCCTTGTGAATCCTGGCTGTAGATGATACAAAACAAGGTAACATCAGAGTGTGTGGGGGGAGTGGGTTAGGGGGGCTCAACAGAGACAGCAAATTTTATTTTTGCTTTTTAAACACCCTTTGGTTTGTTGGTAAGACTTGAACTTATTTATAGCCCTCAGTGAAGAAGCTATTGAAGAGAGAGCATTTGAAGATATAAGAAAAAGAAATAATTGATAGAACAAGGCCAAGCATGGCAGGAGGAGACAGGATCAAGAACACAGGTGGAGGGATCAGCCTTAGACAGATGTTGGATCTCTTCTTCCTGTGAAAGCATCAATATTTCTTCCTGCAAAGGGGAAGGCACACTTAGATCTACATGGATACACAGGAGAGATACAAAGAGCCTGACCGCTGTAGTCTTTGCTTTTATCTGCTGTCTGATCTTGATTGGAGGGAGGTAGGAGATCAGGGAGGCAGAACTGGTGGCTTCACCCAGGAATATAAACCATGGCAGGAATCCTAAGCCAGCTGCTCTCAGTTTTGGAAGGCAGATTTGACTCTTCAGTTGATTCCTACAAAACACGGTGCTTCTGAATAGTCAACGATTCTAATATGTGTGTTGAAACAAACCAAATCAAACCAACTAACCAAACAAACCAAATGCCTTTTGTCTTTGACTGACTCTCACCTACTCATCCCAGGGGGTGGGGACTGGTTCCCAAGGCACAGAAAATAAAATCAAATTTACCAAGTACTAATTATAGTAATTGAAGATTTTTCAGTGTCTAACTTATACTTGTAAAGTGATTGTTCTTTAAAAAGGGATGTATATATATAATAGAAAACTTGCATATAGAATAGAAAACTCTGGTGAGAACACAAATGCATTTTGAAAAAAAGGGATGAAATTAGAATGAAATAATAAGGGAAAGTAATTGAGCTAAATTCAAGGGTAAATCTTTGTCATCTCAGAATTTTCAAGATCTGTCTGATCATAAATAAATTTATTAACTGCGATGGAAGCAAAAGTGGACATGGACTATAGGATTAATCTATGATAAAAGCTTACATTGTATTTGTCAAAAATTGTACTGAACACACATGCTGTCTGAATATGTCATTTGCTTTTTATAATATGTTTGCTTAGTACTGGATTTTACAAAGAACAGGATTACATTTCTTTTCAGTTGGGTGTCTACGATTTTGCACACTGTGTGCCTTGAAGCAAATGTTTCTGTTGGAAGCACCATGCCTCTGTTTTCACCTATACCATGAATCACACTAATGTCCTTTTGTTTCTTTTCTCTGTGGGAGGCAGAATAACATAGGAGATTCTAGCCAGCCTTGATCTGGAAGCTCATCAGCTCTGGCCTTTCCAGCTTCAGCTCTTGGGATCTCCACCTATAAAATGGTGTTAATAATGAAAATTTTCTAGGGATGTTGTAAATACTCAATGTGTTAGCTAATTAAAATCCCATGAGCAAACCTTTGCACGTGGTAAGCACCAATGGGAGTTGAGGGAGGTAAGCTACTGTTAAATATGGAGTAATTTTCAAGTAGCTTTGGATTCTGCAAACTTTCCTACATGTGTTATTATTTTATGATGTGATCTTTAAAAAACATCCAAGTTTTCATATCAACTAGGTTTGAACCCGATTTTAGTAATAAAGTCAAACTTTGGAGGAAAATACTTATAAGAAGATATGAGAAGTCATGGAGCTTGGTGGCTCATACCTGTTATCCCAGCACCTGAGAGGTTGGAACAGGAGAACTGCAAAGCTCCAGGTCAGTCTTGGCTATATGGAAAATTCAAGGTCAGCCTTGCAAATAAAGTTAAATTCTGCCTCAAGCAGCAAGCAAGCTACTGTGTTGCTGGGATTAACTATTATTATTATTATTATTATTATTTATGAATTATGTACTTATATATGATAAATATATAACATTATATATTTATAATGATATAATAATTATATTAACACATATATTAATATAATACTATTATCACAGTATTATAGAGACTGAGCCAGGTGGACTACCTTGAGTTCCAGCATGGGCCACAGGTACCAAGCCCCTATCCAAACAAACAACAGAAAGAAAGAAAAAAAAGTTTGTAAGTGAATGTAACTAATTCTCTCTCAAAAATAGGTGATGATGGTGATAGTTTGATGTGCTTAAATTATAAATTCAAACAGAAAGACCCGATCAGCTTTCTTTTAAAAGTTCCGTAGCAACAAGATAGAAGCTGAATTTAATACAAAAGAAGTTAAACAGAACAAAATCTACACAATGAAGATGTGTGGAAGAAAAAGTAGTGTAATAGTAAATGCATTACCTGAGCAAAATGAAACATTAATGGTTTCTAAACACTGGAAGGAAAATGGATAAACACAGTGTAAAACCCCCTTATAGCCTTATTTATTTGCCTTGTTTTAGCTTTAATTTGGTTGTTGTTGTTGTTATTTTTAATTTTATTTCTTAGACTTGATTCCTAAAGAAAGAAAACAGCCAGAGGCAAGCTTGAGACCCAGAGTGGGCATTTTCTATTGTGCCCACTAGATGGCAGGTATAGGATTTGGAATACCTTACTGAAGCCACATACGTCATCATTCACATCTGCAACAGTTCCACAGGAGAAAGCCCACTGGGATGAAAGTAGGAAATTTTAGAGGCAATTCTGTCTTTCCTTACCTCTTACACATAGCTGTTTATTTGTCTTTTAAAGAAAAAGCAAAGGAAAGAAAAACCATTAAAATTAGTAAAAGCATGTAAGGTTTTTAGGCATTTAAGGATAAGGCATTTAATTTCTATGTAGAAATTACAGTGTAAAAGAGGAGCAGCCCCTAGTATTCTGTTCCTTTAGAAAAACTGTGAAACTACAATCCAGCAATAAACTGTCATGTGTTCTCGTGGGAAATATTCATGATGTCTCTTTTCTTCCTTCCTTCCTTCCTTCCTTCCTTCCTTCCTTCCTTCCTTCCTT
>CABHPP010117542.1:0-19371 GCA_902168425.1 Peromyscus attwateri | reverse complement strand
CTTCCTTCCTTCCTTCCTTCCTTCCTTCCTTCCTTCCTTCCTTCCTTCCTTTTTTCCCCCTCTGAACATTTACAGTCCCAAACAGTGTGTTGCCTCAACGTGATCTCAGTGCTTCAATTTTCTCACAGTTGAAGGAGAAGGAACTGGGTTTTCTGTTTTGAAGGGTGTGTGCCTTTCCAATAAGGGGCCAAGGCTCTGGAAATGTAAAGGGCAGATCTTTGTTACAGAGGGGCTCATTGCAGAGAAGGGTGTGTTCTGCAAAGACAAACAGGTCTCACAGATAGTTGCCAAGGGCACCAAATACATCTTTGCATTACACCTTGAACTAGCATGCTCATATCACCTCTTTTATTGCATGCACCATAAATGACTGTAAAAGTTTGCAAATCTTGCAGAGACCTTGGCAATCAATACTTCAACAGGAAATTTACAAAGAGGATAGGGGGAGGGGGGTCCATTCTAGTAATTTGCTTTTTTGGCACAAGAACCGTGTGCTGACATTGAGAATTATTAAGTGTTCGATTTTCACAGTGTCTCTGTCAGATGCATAACGTAGTCAGAGTGGTTTCCATTTAGATGCTCAATTTGAAATCTCAGCTTTGCATTTTTATGAATAGGTAAGGAGAGCTTTGAAAACAGTCTGGTGGTCTTCCTTACAGAAACTGGTCCTCCAGAGCTGTGACCTGAGTGCCAATGATAAAATTTGAATCTGGGTTGGACTGGGGATGAGTTGGATGACAGGTCTGTCCCTAATGTGATGCATATAGCTTTAATGTTTTTAAGTTTCTGATCCATCCTGGCACCCAAAAGACCAGGAAAATATCTGGATTCTTTTTTTTTTTTGGAAGGGGGGGGGTAGGATGATGAGAGAGAACTTGATCAGTCAGTGTGCTGATATTCAACCTGCCTGGTAGACTGATTTTCTTTTCCTACTTTGCCTCTCTTTTTCCGTTGTGTTTCCTTCTTGTTGTTTGAACTTTTAAGATTAAATGTGGAAAGATAGGGACCTGGTGGAAAGCTCAACTGGATAAACAGCAGGTGAGGGTACTCTAGATGAGATGCATGTTGTTACTGCCTCAGGCCCAGGGACTAGCCTCTTTATAGGTCACTGCCCAGAGTCAGTGAAAATGAACTGGCCTCAAGCTAGCAGGCTGTGGGCTGGCCTTAGGCTGTATTAGGGGGCTAAAGGATTGTGGATCCCCTCCCTAGTTAGTGGGAATTACCTAAGAAAGAGTAATTAATGCATTTCAGACTGTCCAAGCGCCACTTTTATCCTCACCCTGCAACCCCGCCCTTCTCTTCCTCCCAAGCCCAGTGACCTGAGTTCTGGCCTTCCCTTCTGATGCATAAAACATTCGAGGGTCTCCAGGGAGTTTTAGAAATTTCAGCGGACGCTGTTTTATCTGATGCTTTGCGGCAGGGTCAAACACAGCTTCCTCAGTTGAGTGTCCTCACAAACCCTGCACAGCTCAGGACTAATTTCAGCAGAGGTCTTTTACAGGCAAGTGACTTTGAGGATATTACTAGGCTTTGTCCAAATCTAGAGGGTGGAGGGGTGTGTGTGTGTGTGTGTGTGTGTGTGTGTAGAAATGTTTGAGCTTCATACTTTCTTTGTATTTCCTCCTGCTGCAGGTGAATGTCAGCCAGCTTGGGCTGTTATTCCCCTTCCCTGCGCCTGTGCGCCAGGCAGTGGCTGACTGAGGCCTGGGTACCAACTGAAAGAGCTTAGAGGATCATATTTTTTAATCTAACCAGCAAAGGTGGCTGCAGTATCAGCAGGCCACAGTCAGAAGCAGACTTCTGACCATCATGTGTTAGGAAGGGTTTTAGTTCTCAGCGGGTGGAGCGGGATTGCGCCCAGCAGCCATCTTCGGAAGCTCGGGGTCCTGGGGACCAAATGGTCCTCAGGTTTCAGCTGTGAGAGCGCAAAAGAAGGAGACAGTACCCCACTCCGCAGCATCCTCACGTTCGCCTGCGCCCTCCGAAAGTCACCAACTCTCCTGGCGAGGCCACTATTTGTGAACAACTGCATCGAAAATCTGCGTTTTTTAAGACAATCTATGTGGCGTTGGGGAGAAGAATGCTGTAAAGAAGGAAGAAAATGTTCAGGCTGAAAGAGAGACCTTTAGTGAGAAAGTGAAGTGAGGCGGGTTTTGAAGTCACATTTTGAGCGTTCAGGGTTAGGTTAAAGGAGCAGATGGGACATAAATACGTGTGTATAATCTTCCTCCTGTCAGCACTAGCAAAACGAAGCTTCACGTGTCTTCCAGGACCCTTTCCCTGAAACATCCTCGCGATCTCTTCCTGCTCTTTGTGGGCCCACGCTCCACCCCTGCGGAGCGTCAAGGAACAGCTCTGAATAACGGATATTTTTCACCTTCAGCAACTAAAACCCATGCCATGGAGAATCGTGATAAATTGGGTTCAGTAACAATACACATGATGATCTCCGGTTCCGTCCTTTGGCTTACCTGGTAAAACTGCCAAGCTCTGGAGCCAGGGCGACCTTGTTACCTTCTGTTTACCTGTTAATAGATTGCGTTCATACATTCATCTGAAACCACTCCCTTCGCGTTCTTAACTCCAAATGTCGTCTCTGGTCAGTGGACAATACTTCTCTTCCACGGTATCTAAGACTTCACACACTTCTTGAGCGCTGGGCTTGGCTGTTGTCTGTCTTCATTAGTCCAAAAGCTGTTGATCAGATTGCCTGGCCAAGGTTCTACACATTGTCAGCATACTTTTGAACAGACCCCATGATCATTTCTTGGTAGAACAGAGATTCTGCCACACAGCCAGCAGGCATTGATCAAAACCAAACCCACCGATACTGTGGCTCCACAGTGAAATAACTGACTCTTTTCAAGTCAAAAAATGATTGCTTCGCGGGACTTAAGAGTGTTAGGTCTCAGCTTTTGTGATCGGAAATGGAGAAGTTCAGCCCCAAACTTCCAGGGTTTTATGCTAATTATACATTTACATTTTAGTGTATTACTAGACAATCCTTACTATCCTAACATCTGAAAAGTTTCTTTTACTTTTTTAAACAATGGCCGCAGGAGAGCTGTAAACAACACCCCTGTGGGCGATTTGCATAATCGATGTAACCCGTTAATTCTAACTCGCTTTAGCTGCTCCTGGCCAGTATTCCTCCTGCATGGAAGCCACTTACTTTCCTCACACCGTTTGCAAGGTCTCATGGGCAATGAGCACCCAAAGAATCTGTTTTGCTCTGGAAACTCCATTTAAAGAAAATTATATGTGATCTGTCTCCTTTGTTCTGATTTCTAAAACAGCTAACTCCTTGGTTTTAAAAGAGCCTTTCAGTAAGATATTCAAAAGGAGGAAACTGAGAAAGTTTAGTAAATCCTATCTAAAAAGAAAAAGAAAAAAACAAAAACACTCCTAGTTCTTTGATCTCTCTGGCATTATTACAATACTAAAATAACAGCCAACCCCCTGGTCAGAAAAGAAAGCCCTGTGGATTAAGTAACTGTTTATCTCATGAGCGTAATTACTTGTTGGACCTGAAGCCTTTCGTTTCTGCAACCACGACGTTAAACTGATGAGATAAAAAAGACAATCACAGATCTGTCTGTTACTGTCACAAACTCCTGACCAAGGTGACCAGCTGTAGCACGGATGTGTCAGGCATCCTTTCATAAGGAGTAAGGAGGTTCTGGAAGGCGCAATGGAAGGGCATGGGAGGGAGAGCGAAGTTTTCCATCTGATACATAAATAAAAAGGTATTTATTAACTAGAAACCACGGGTATCTGAAAGAGAGATGTATTCTCCCTTCCCTGCTCAGAACTCTTGCAGAACAGAGTACCCAGGAGGCATTCCGCTCACAGGCCCAAGGCGCAAGTTAAAGAAGTGGCCATAGGGTCCCCTAGCGGTGTGGCTGCAGTCCTGCCCCCAGGAACCCATTTAATTCCTTTTAATATTTCCGCCCTTTTCTGGACCTCTTGGGCAATGAATTAGATTCGCATCCTAGGAGTACAGGCTTCTCTTTGCCACTTGCCCTAAAGCACTTTTCAGCCCGAGTAAATGCCGCCGCAATGAGGCTTGCCTGTGAGGGGAGGGGAGGTCCCCGGTTTCGGACCGCAGCGTGGCCCAACCTGGCGGGGCTAGGCATGCCGGGGAGATGGAGAGAGGCCAGCTCTGGCTGGAGGCGTCAAGCCACTGGGGTCTTCCCCCTGATGGATCTCAGATGCAGCTGTGGCCGCATCTGAGGGATGTCTGCGAAGGCCCCGACGGCCGCTGCGGGCGTCGCTGTAGCCAGCGAGCCCCAGGGCTTGGGAACCGGGAAATGATCTCGCCCGGGCGGAGGCTGCCTTGCTGCTTTCAGTTTTCATTGAGGCTCGCTGGTTACTGTTTAACATCCCCACCCACGTTTCAGTTTGTTTAGTAAATCGATCTCACTCTGAGAGTCAGGCCCAGGCCCTGTCGCCATTGAGCAAAGCTAATACTCTCAAGGCATATGGTCCCCCAAAATCTTTGCTAGAGATCCAGGAAAACAAACAAACAACAACAAAATCCCTGGGCCACCTCTCCCAGCGCCCCACCCCACCTCCCGGCTGGCTGCAAACTTCCTGGCCCCCGGACGGTGCACTGCGGGACACCGCGGTCAGGGCGGGTGGGGACCTGCTGCTGGGATGTGGCTCCAGCCGCGCAGCTGAGTGCGACGCGGGAGCTCCGGAGCCGCTGGCGTGGGTGAGTCGCTCCGCCCGCGCCCGGTGCCCGAGGATGACCCACTTCACGCCCGGCCGCTGTCAGGCACCGGGAGTCTCAGTTCCCCCAAGAAAGCAGTTGAGAGGCTGAGCACCTTGATCCCTAGGCCTGATCCTATGGAAAGCAGACCACCCCAGGCCTTCCTTCAGCCCAGGAGGGCTAAAGAAAGGCTGGAGGCTGCTGGAGCTTTGAAGTTCAAGACCTTCGCCTTGCATTTCTTTGGGTGTTGAGAAAGCTTTGGTGGCTGCCGCTGGTCACGTGATTCCAAGATCTGTTGGTGGTGTTGGGGTAGTTTCCTGGAGGTTTGGGGGGCTCTGGGTCCAAGTTAGGACACGTGTCTGGATATTAACGGACAATAGAGGTGTGAGGGTTGGTGCGTGTGCAGAAACATTCCTCTGCCCCATGGCCTTTGGTCAAGTTTCCTTCCATATATTCTTTCAGACATTTGGGGATTAGGCACTTTATGCTGATACTGTTGGGGGCGACTGTGCAAGTTAGTAGAAGTGTCAGTTTCTTTGGGAAGATTTGACCTATTGGATGTTGTTGAGTTAAAGCGCATTTGGATTAAGTGACAGTCATTCAGTGTCTAATGGGATAAACCAGTATGTGATAAGATCTTAGAACCAACTATGATGATCCCTACCTGAAGGGATGTGTTTTTAAGGGTGTCTGCAAACTGAGCTCAAGTACTCTCCAATATGCAAAACAATCGTAGCTTTCATCTGAAGATAAAGGCTGGAGAATACATGTACAGGCGCTCATAACCTTGTGGGATATTCTGCAAATTGAAAACCTCCCTGATGGCAGCATTTCCTGTTTGGGCTTTAGTTACTTTATCCGGCTTGACAGCTTGTTTTACACGTGACTTGTTTCTGTTCACGAGCTTGTACTATTATTCCTCCACCTTGGCTATCAGAATTTGTTCACAATCATCTTCCTGCTCCTCCCTCTGTTCTCACACTTTTGATCCGAACATTTCCTGCATCTGAAGCCCTTGACCAAGTCAATGTTGGATTCCCTTGCTTGCACTTAGAGCGATGGGATGGGAGGCAAAGGAGCTGCTGATAAACTAGTCATTGACAGCTTTTCAAAGTGTGATGGAAATTGATAGCAATATGCGTTCTCCTTGCCGGTCCCCTCCTCTTCGTTTATGACTGTACAAATATGGGGATGTTCTCAGCAAGCTTTAGGAAGGAACAACCCTTAACCAAAACGTCACTGTAAAGATTTCAAGAGACGAGTTACTCTGTGATTATGGCTATAAGTTTATGGAATAGCACAAATTAATTTTAAAGATTGTTATTTTAAAAAATGTATTCAGCATGCAAATAATAACTGTATTCGGGGTGTCCCATTAAACTTCAAAACTGACAGATTTTCAACAAGAGAGTGGCAGCATCTTAAACACTAGCCTGGATATAGTGTTGCAAACTCAGTAAGCATATTTCCATTAGAGTGCTCCATTACTTTGAAATTCTTTGTTATTTCTATAAATTCTAGAAATAATGCTCGTTTGTAAAACAACATGCAAATTATAGTACAATATAAAGAGAATATCTGTCCTCTTGTGTATGGAACCTTTGTTGACACTGGGTTTGTGTTTCCATAATCTTCATGTGTACAGCTCATGAATGTTAATTGCTTCAAAAACCCAATAATGGTTCATTTTATATCAAAGTACCTACTCTAACCGTGCCTGAGTCACTGGATATCAGTTTTTAAGATGCTGTTACTCTCTGGTTGAAAATTGCTTGTTAGTTTGGAGATTACCAAATGAAGATTATGTAGACCATCCCTGGGTGGGTGAGTCCAGGAGTTTGAAAAACAGGGCTGTGGATGTGGTGGTTGAGCACTTGCCTAGCATGCCCTGTGTTCCCAGCATCAGCCTTGCATTTTGAGCTCATAAAAGATTCTCCTGTGTTTCTTACTATTTACCCAGGGATGGCTGCAGATACAGGTTCTTGGTATGTGAGACTTTCTATAGCCCAGGTGCCATTGATGACCCAGGAGTAGTTGTGATCTGTGTAGCTATTGATTCCTAAAAGAGGATTCTCACCCTAGGATCAAAGTCTTTTTGTCTACTTTGTTATCTTCATCTTTTCTTCATTTTTGTTTGTTTGTTTTGAGAAAGGGTCACATTTGTCCTACACTGGCCTGGCCTTGAGATTGCTTTGTATACATGGATGACTGAACTGATGATCCTTCTACTTCTTCCTTTTATTTTTTTTTGTAGTTGGAAAAGAAGATTTATTTTGATAATTTCTCAGAAGAATGTGGATTCTCTTATGATATGTGTAAAAATTTAGTAAGTACTAGTAGCTTTTCAAAGATTAATTGCAATGTGAAATCTGAAGCCAGAGCTATGAGCTTTCAAATATCTTGTAAAAATGGACTGGCTGCCAAGATGGGTGGTGCATGTCTGTGATCCTAGCACTTGGGAGGCGGAGACAGGGGGATCAGAAGCTCCAGGGTATTCTTGGCTGCATAGTGAGTTCAAGACCAGCCTGGTCTACACGAGGCCTTATCTCAACAACAATGGGCAAAAATCTATTGGTTTACCTGAAAATTTTCCTGGCTACACGATCCTTCTACTTCTATTTCTCCCATTCTGGGATTACAGGTGTGTCCTATCATACCTGATTTGGGTGATGATAGAGGTTGAACTCAGGGATTTCTGCATGCTAGGCAAGTACTCTACATCACGAGTGAGCTATATTCTCAGCTCTCTTTGTTTTTTTACACACAGGCTAGCCCTCATTCACAGAGATTTTCCTGTGCTGGGATTGCAGCCACCATGCCCTGCCGAATTCTTTAAAATTATGTGAACAATTTTCAAAAGATGGCACTCTCCAAATCTGTCCTTGATAATCCTGCACCACAACATCTACTTAAATCCTTAATTTGTACCATTCCTTCAAATGAATAAACATGGGACTGAGGAGATAGTTTTATTGGGAAAGTGTTTGCCATACAATTGTGAGGATCTGAATTTGCTCCTTAGAACCAATGTTGAAAAACCAGGCATGGTAATGCAGGACTCTTGTTATCTCAACACAGAGGATGCAGAGAAAAAATGGATAACTGGCATTTATATGCCGGCCATCCAGTCCTTATATATGAGCCCCAGGCTGAACAGAGACCCTGACTCAAAAACACAAAGTGGATGGTAACTGTGTTTGTCCTCTGACCTCTATTCACACACATTTGTGGATACACAGACTTGTATATGTGAACTCCTGTACATAAGCACACAAAGAAATTAAGTAGCTCCATATTTAAAAAGAAGTTACCCCTGTGGGAACAACAGTCGGTTATACTGTGATGCATACTTGCAACTGCAGTTACTTCTCTCCTTGTAGAGAACCATCCTCTCATTTGTCAACTCTGACATTCATGCACAGACATGTGTTGTTTACACATATGAATTACTCTCACAGCTGGGCCAGTTAAGGAATCAAACACACACACACACACACACACACACACACACACATACACACACACACACACACACACACACATACACACACACACACACACATACACACACACACACACACTCACTTTAGTCAATACTGAGTTCTTAATATATATATAGGTGATATTGTTCTAAGCAATTTTCATGTATTTCTTTTTCAGATCTTTATACTAATTCTACATAATCAGTATGAATATTGTCTCTTTTTACTAACAGTGCAAATGAAGCAGAAAGAAATAAGTTGAGTATGACACTCACAAGGGTCAAAGCTGGGGATTCAGGTATGCCATGTGGCTGTGAGCCACAAAAGCAACCATGGATGTCCCATGTAGGCATCCAGTTGTTCAAGACACAGCTGTCCTCAAAGGAAGGAGTGAGGGCTGAAACCTTTGTGTCACAGGCATGGCAAGTTCCTTTGCTCTTGGTCTGGAAAGTTACTTCTAGGTCACAAAGTATACGTGACAACTAGCAACAGGCTTGTGCCTGATGTATCGTGGGCAAAGCTCCATGCTGACATATTTGGGTACTGATGTAAGGAACTCAGCATGCTCTTGCCCATTCACTTCAAGTACACCTTGAAGAGCAGCTCTGCCCATACTTCCCAGCCTGTATTTTAAGACACTCTGGTGAACTGTGTTCGTTACCTGGTAGAATCAGCTGATGACAAGGAGTGCCACATTGTTCTGACTACCCTTCATTCGATCATGGTGGTTTTCTGTAAAATGCGTAAGTAGTTCAAGACGTATTATGAATGCACTCAAAGCGTGGTACAAAAATGATTGGTAATACTTCTTTGTTTTTTTTTGTTTTTTTTATTTTTTGAGACAGGGTTTCTCTGTTGTACCCCTGGCTGTCCTGGAACTCGAACTGTAAACCAGGGAGTTCTTGAACTCAGAGATCCACCTGCCTCTGCCTCCCAAGTGCTGGGATTAAAGGCGTGCGCCACTGCTTCAATTTGAAGTACTTTTTTAAAGATTTATTTTTTATTTTATATATATATATATTATTTTTGTTATATATATTTATATGTGTGGCTGAGGGAGGGTATTATGTGGAAGCCAGAAAAGGGTATCAGACTCCCTGGAGCTCGAGTTACAGGAGTTGTGAGCTCACTGATATTGGTTGTGGGGAACCAATCCCCCATCTTCTGCAGGAGCTGTGTGCTCTTTTAGCTTCTTATCCATCTCTTCAGCCCCAATTTACATTAAATCATTAAATGTCACTTGTTTTTATTTGCTCTTACCTCAGAGATTGTTATATGTATATAAGCAAACAAAGGGCATATGACTTTAACAATCTCTGGACCCCTCGAAACCTGGTCAAGCCCTCTGACCAGCTGGGATCTCCTGTGATGCCTGCCTGCATAGACCGTCCCTGACTTCATAGAACCAATGGCTTTCAAGTGTGAAGGAAATTTATCCAAGCATAGCTCATTAGCTTGGAACATGTGTTTGGGCTGTGGCATGACCTGCGTGCAAATCTCAGTTGTGTAGAATGCCAGTCACTCCATGTAGGTGTGCATCAGTTTAAAAGAGTTGTGATCTGAGAACCATATTCTCTTACTCTCAAATTATGTGTGAGTTCTTACATTATTTATATGAGATACTTTATGTGTTGAGGAGCCATACTTAGATATAACAGCAGGAAAGGTGGCACAAATCTCAGTAGTGCATCTCCATCTGCTCTAACTGTGCTGGCTGAGATCATCCAGACCTGGTTATTTAATTCTTGCAAGCATTTGACAACTTCTGTGTCTACACACTATACTGTACTTTGCACTTTTTTTTCTTTTTTCTTCTTTTTTTTTGTCTGAAGTTTGTAGAATCTGTAATTTAAAAATACTATACTTCCTGGGCTGGAGAGATGGCTCTGTGGTTAAGAGCTCTATCTGCTCTTCTAGAGGACCTAGGTTCAATTCCCAGAACCTACATGACAGCTGACAACTGTAACCCCAGCCCCAGGGGACTGAACACTCTTATACAGACATACATGCAGGCAAAACCCCAATGGACATAGAATAGAAATAATTAAGTCACAAAGATTTAAAGAAATATTATACTTTCTTATTTTAGCTATCATGGTTATGCCTTGCAAATGAAGCTGATTCATATTAATTTAGAAATATAATAAGTTATAGGGATAGTACCAAGTTCATAGAAGGCAAATAGAAAGAATAGGTACCTAGAAAGCAAACAGAATTCAGTATCCCCACCCTTAAACATAAATAATCTACTGGGAAGGCAAACACATACAGTAGTCAGGATGGAATACAAGGTGTAATTGCCTTAATGCTGTGGAAAAAACGGAAGTGCAAAACATGCATTTAGCTTGGATCACTCAGAGAGATTTCACGGAAGAATTAATTCTGTTCTGATTAGAACTTGTTGGGGAGAATCAGAAAGGTGCTGGATGCAGGCAGATTTCCCCTGGAGGAAGAGACAAAGTGGGGAGGTGCCCAGGACCACGGGGTGGCTATAGTGAGTGTGGGTGACATTGATTGCAACTAGTTGTTGAAGGGAAACCATTAAACTATTTAAGTTGATTGGATTATGACTAGTTTTTAGATTCACAGCATTTTGGAGTATGGATAAAAAAAGGGATGTGTGTGTGTGTGTGTGTGTGTGTGAGAGAGAGAGAGAGAGAGAGAAAGAGAGAGAGAGAGAGAGAGAGAGAGAGAGAGAGAGAGAGAGAGAGAGAGAGAGAAATGAGAGAGTAGGAGAGGCTGAAGCCCACTGGAACCACATTCTCTAAGTTTGTGGAGGGTTAAGGTGCTGAATTCTGTTTGCTTTCTTGGCCCCCAGTCTTTCTACATATCTTCTATGCTGTGGGCCTGCTTCAGGTGCAATGGAACATTTCATTTGATGGTGTCATCACCAATTTGTAGTTTTTCAGCTATTGTTTTCCTGCATGGGTTCATGTTAAAATCTGATCTGTTCCGCAAAGCTGAAGTTTATTCTGTCTTTCAGGAAGTTCAAGAAAGGTGTTAACAAAGAACGTTGTTCCTTATTTTCAGTTAATTTTCAGCTAAGTAATTTTTTTATTTCCGACAAGAATTTTTATAACGGGCAAGGACTCTCTTTTCTGAAGTCCAGCAGCCTTACCAGTTCTAAGGTAACAGAGAGTTGTGCAGGAAGGACATTTCCCCTGCTAGAAACCATGTGTTCATTTCCTATGTGCTCACTGAAACGGCTGTCCTTCCAACATCAGACCCCTCCTATTATGATTTATAACCACCACAAGAGTGACTCTATGTCTGATATCAGTCAGTCAAGGTGGAATGGTTTGTTTTGTTCCCCAAACGCACTTTACTAAATATGTGCCATCAGATGTGACATTTCCACCAGTTGGAACACTCTTTTAACAGTTGCTGCTATTTTCACCTGACTCCATCCATCCGAGCCAATTTCCACTTAGGTTTTGAGTCTTCACTTACGTGCCACTTTAAAAATGTTTCCCAGTATCTTGCCCCCCCCCCATATCATTTTAATTGCATCTTGTTCTTTCTCTGGCCTGTTAATTTTTAACTTCATAAAGCATGGTGGTTACATGTTGGATGACCATCAATTGAATATTAGGTCTCTGATGGTAGGGACTGTCATTAGGAATGCCTACCCTTTGGGATGGGTGTTTATTTGAGACTCCAGGAGCATGAATTTACTGACTGAATGTGTAACTGTACGGAGAAGTGAAGTGACATGTTCACAGAATTGAAACACGTATCGAGAGCCTTATTTATTTTATTTATTTTTTTGAATTTATTTTATTTTATTTTACAATATAATTCAACTTTACATATCAGCCATGGATTCCCCCGTTCTCCCCCCCTCCCGCCCCCCCCCCCGGCCCACCCCCCATTTCCATCTCCTCCAGGGCAAAGACTCCCCCAAGGATTGAGATCAACCTGGTGGACTCAGTCCAGGCAGGTCTAGTCCCCTCCTCCCAGGCTGAGCCAAGCGTCTCTGCTAAGCCCCAGGTTTCAAACAGCCAATTCATGCACTGAGCACAGGACCCAGTCCAACTGCCTGGATGCGAGAGCCTTATTTTAAAGTACTGCCTTCTACGTTGCAGAATAATCATGGGTATCTTCTAGGTTTCTCATGTCTGGGGAGAATACATGTAAGAAAATTACAATTTACTGAGATGCACATAAGTATTGAGTACTGGAAAAATATAGAGACAACCTGGTGAGAGGCCCATTAACTTTTCTTGAAAGAACTTACAACGAAATGATGTGTGAATTATATATCGTTGTATTCACTAAAATCCTTTTGTACAAATACATTTCTGTGAATTATGACATATGTACACAACCTTGTAACCATTCCCACAAGGAAGATAACAAACATTTCTGCACCCTTACCCTTCAGATCCATTCCCTGTGCCCCTGGGCAGTCAGCATCCCCTGCTACTCCCAGGCAACCTAATCTGAGCTCAGTCCACAGTGTTGCCTATTCCAGAAGACCATGAAAAGGGAGTCACACAGTATGCAGACCTCTGTGTTTGTTTGGTTGAATTTAGTACAATTACTATGAGATCCATTCGTGTTGTTATATCTGGCAGTGTTCTTCCTTTGGAGGAACAAAATCCCAGATTTATGAGGTATAATTGACATGCGATAAAGTGTATATATTCGAAGTACATAGTTGGAAAAATCTTGTCAGTTATATATACACATCTGAAACTGTCACCACCATAAAGATAGTACATCTAACACATTGGACGTTCTTTCATGCTATTTCTTATGTAAACCCTTGCTCCTGTTCCTCTCCTGGTCGATCTACTTTCCGTCCCTAAAATTAGTTTGCCCGGTCTAGGATCTTGCACCCATGTGATCCTACAGTACTGTCTGTACCTTGTTTCTTCCATTCACTTCAGTAAGTTAAGTTCACTATTTTTATTACAGGTGTTAGTAGTTCAGTTTTAAAGTTTTTTACTGAAGAGCATGACATCTTGTGTAAATGTCACAATTTGTTTGTTTACTCAATTGCTGATGAACTTTGGCTCCTTTCCAGTCTTTGGCTACTTCAAATAAAACCACTCTGAACATTCTTGTACAAAGATCTTGTGTGCACATATGCCTTTGTTTGTCTCATGAAATTACCCAGGAGTAGAATGTGGTTCTTATAGAACAAATTGTTCACTGGGTTCCAGAGTGAGTGTACTATTTTATGTTCCAATGGGCATCATTGAAAATTTACAGATTCTTCACATCCTTACCAAGCGTGGGTATGGATGGACTTGCTTTTAGATATTCTAAAAGCATGGTGTGATACCAAATGCAATCTTAATTTTTATTTCCCTTCTGGCTAATGAGCCTGAGAATCTCGTTGTGATCTGGTAGAGAATCTGAATTTTCTCTGACAGAACTGTTTTTCAAATTTTATTTTTTTAAATTTTGTTGTCTCACTTTTAAGTTGTAATATGTTTGTCTGTCTATCTATCTATCTATCTATCTATCATCATCATCATTATCTATCTATCTATCTATCTATCTATCTATCTATCTATCTATCTATTATCTATCATCATCTATCTACCTATCTATTATCTATCTATCTATCTATCTATCTATCTATCTATCTATCATCTATCTAATCTATCATCTGTCTATCATCTTTCTATTATCTATCTGTCTATTATCTATCATCTATCATCTATCATTTAACTATCATCTATCTATTTATCTTACAGATATGTCATTTGATAGAGCTTTTGAAAATGTTTTTTCTTCACATGAATTAATTCCGATAAAAATGTAGGATTTAACCTAAAGAAAACGAGAGCTGGGTGTATCACCATCACAAGTGCGAATTACACATACAAGTGAGAAAAAATAAAGCCTGTTTTATGAAGCTACAAGATGCAGTAAAGTGGGAAGCAGTAGTAGTCGGAGTGTTTAAAAATATAAGAAGACTGAATATCAAGACCTTTGCACACCATCCTATGGAGTCTAGACTTGTTTTAGTGAGCAGTGATACAGACAAAAATCAATATAAAAGTATTGATGGAAGTAACTGAGCTTGAAACTTTACAGAAGTCTTTCGGATGCACAGTCAATATTAAACAGGTATTTGATCCAGTGTTCTTTCTCTGACTCTTTGTCTCGCTGTCTTTCTCTCTCTCTGTCTCTCTCTGTCTCTCTGTCTCTCTGTCTCTCTGTCTCTCTCTCTCTCTCTCTCTGTCTCTGTAAACATTTAAGAACACGTGAGGAAGAGTGACCTGGCTTGTACTGTCCATGCTCAGAAGGCACACTGCTATATTTGGAAAATGACAATTCACAGTTATCATAGAATGGTTAGAAAAACAAATCCCCAATCCCAGAGGTATTCTAGATGTTGTGAAGTTTCTTGTTGTTCTTTTTAACTAACTATCGAGGAACAAAGTGGAATCAAATCTGTTTGTTAATTGGTGAAGAGGAGAAAAGCGACAGCATGACCAAATCTTTTGTTTTTAGAGCATTATTTGGTTTTGTACCTCACATGCAGTTTGAAGAGCTCACTTTTTCAAACAGTGTTTGGTTCAATCTATTTTGCTGGCTTACTTCTGCTCAGGGTCCTGACTTCTTTGTCCATACTGCACCATTGCACAACTTGTACCTCAGGAGGCTGACTTCACAAGCACAAAAAAGGAGATGCAGTTTGGAAACCAACATCTCTCCTTCCTTCTCTCCCTCCCTCCCTCCTTCCTCCTGTCTCCCTCTGTCCTTCCTTCTTCTTTCTCTCCCTCCCTCTGCTGATTTCTTCCTTGCACTTGAAGGTTTTTAAACCTTTTCATTTTCTACTTATCTTTTTTCTTCATGTTTTTAAATTTCATAGATTCTTTTCAAGGTAAAAATAACAAGGAGTTTATAATCCAGAATAAATGAAGTAATCATTCTCAAGTGCAGGACTTACACATATCAAAATACCTTACCTACACTCGAGAGACGTCCCAATGGTTAAGAGGACTGGCTCATCTTCCATAGGACCTGAGTTCAATTCCCAGTACCCACATGGCAGTTCACAGGCATCTTTAATTCCACATTCAAGAGGTCATACACCTTCTTCTGGCCTCTCGGGGTGCATACAAGTGGTGCACAGACATCGTATAGGCAAAATATCCCTACCCATAAAATAAAATCCAAGTTATTTTTTTTACCAAGAATATAAAAATGGATTATAAATTGATTATGTGCTGTGTGTCCATATGTGTTACCATATGCTATTTATTTTTCACATCTTTTGTGAAATCATTTAGTATACCCATTCACATTCCTTAGAAATTTTGGGACCATGTAGACACTGGAATCAAGTAGACTTGACTTAGCCTGTATGGCTCTGTGCATATCAGCTAACTTAACTGAGCATCACTTTGCCCAATGCAGTGTGGTAAGACTTACTAGGGCACTTAGAGCACCTAGTATGTCTGGCTCAGAGCAAACACTCTCAATAAATATTGAGACTGTTTGTTATCTCGGCTTCTTATATTAAGTTAATATTCCCATGTATATATTCCCGTTTCCATTGATTTGATAGACAAACACACTACTGTAATTATCAACTACTGTGGCTAATTATTTTCTGTGTGTCATGCAGTAAAATCTGCACATATGTGCCCTCATGTAATCTTTATGGAATAAATGGTTACTATCTCCATTTTACAAATGAGGAAACTGAGTCAGAGATAGGTTCAGTTGCCACTTGTTAACATAGACTGCAAAACACCAGTTTTAAGCTTTTAGTAAAAAATGAACTAATTATACCAAGAATAAATGTCATACTGGTTTTATGTTTGATAAAATAAAATCTGATGCCTATGGTATTAAACCTTATCTATTAATAGTTTTACACAATGAGTTGAAACATTTTGAATATTCATTTAATTATAAATGTGTACACACTATGATCACCTCCTCAGGGATCACAATGATTAGTTTAAATTTTCTTTGATTAGTAACTACTTAATCAAGAAACTTCTTAGGAAACAATTTAAGAAGTCTATGTATATTAAAAGCTGATTTATTTTCTTCATTTGTGTATTCAACACCTTTCCAGAAAAAGAATTAAGCTACCTGAAAGTATTGTCATCATGGGGACACTGAGTGAGAATGGTGAATGTCTATATGTTCACTGAACACACAAGGGTCATAGAGTCACTTTTTATTACCAAGTGGTGGATGGCATAAACGCATCTCTTTACCGTCCTGGAATCTGGACGTTCCTCTCAAGGCAACAGTAGGTTTAATTTGTGCTTTTTTTTCTGAGACTTCCCTCCCTCCTGGCCTTGAAGATGTCTGCCTTTACTCTGTGTCTTCACAAGGTTGCCTCTGGGCCTGTGTGTCTGTGTCCTAATCTTCTTTTATAAAGACAATAGGACTCACCCATATTACCTCCTTTTAACTTAGTTACCTTGTTACAGGTCCTATCTCCAAGTACAGTCATTGTCTAAGGAAAGGGTGTAACAGACTTTCTTTTGCGCCACCAAACAGTTCCCAAATCATGACACAGACTGATTAGTTATGAATATTCAGCCTTATTCTTTGTTTGTCCAACTAGCTCTTATTATTTAAATTAACCTGTTTCTGTTCATCTATGTTTTGCCTTGGGGCTTTTTACCTTTCTTTCATTCTGTATGTTCTGCTCCATGTCTGGCTTACTGACTGCTCTCTGGCTGGCCATAGACATCTCCTTCTCTTTCTCCCTAATCCTCCTCTCTTTCTGTTCTCTCCTTTAGATCTTAAATTCCTTCTCCTCTTTATTCTCTCTGGCCATCAGCCCTGCCTATCCCTCTACTGCCTAGCTGATGGCCATTCAGCTTTTTATTAGATTAGGCAGGCAAGGTGAAACAGCAACACATCTTTACAATAGTTAAACAAAAGGAGAATAAACAAATATAACACATCTTTGCCTAGTTAAACAAAGGCAGCATAAACAAAAGCAACACATTTGCGTAGTTAAACAAATACAACACACACAAACATAATACACCTTTACATAGTTACAGCAATGTTCCCCAACAAAGGGGGTTCAGGCTTCCGCATATGAATGCTGCCCATTCCCACCCTCAGATGACAAAGGACAGAAGAAACTTTGCCCATGACTGCAGGATAACCTCAAAGTGAGCTAGTCTCAGTACAACTTCAGATATTTTAACACTTCTTAGGCTATATGCACATATTTGTTTTAGACTATAAATTAAATCAACCTAATCTAAATCTTTAAATCCCAAACCAGTTATATAGACCTCTAGACGGAAGACTATCCTGTTTCATCCCCTCCCAGATCCACGAGTCCCTCACCGCTGCTGACTGTACCCTCCTTTTTGAACAGAACCTCTTGCTAGGTCTAAAGGCAAAGCTGATATTGCTTAAGGGTGACACTCAGAATCAGGGTCATTATTAAGATATAAAACAAAGAATCTCCAGGGAGCAACCCAATGATATCTGCTAGATTTACCTAATATTTCTACTGACTGCTACTTCTGTCTAATAACTCTTTCTCATGTTGGCTTGGGTGTGAAGGGTGCGGCATTTAATCAAGAGGGGGCCAAAGGAAATGCTGTAGTAGGCGTGTTTGTGTCACTGACCAGAAAGGGAACTGAATGCCAACGGAGGGCTGACAGGATGCTTCTGTTCTGGAGAAGCAGATTAAATGCGACTTTCTTTCAGATCCTTAGATAGGCCTTTCACCTTCTCTTTAATCTAAAGGGATGTGTTTAAGTAAAAAGTGTTGAATTAAGGTATGCAAAAATTTCCAGGCTGCTAAACTGTACCCCTGTTGAGCTAATGAGAATTTATGTAGACCCACAGAAGACCATCATCTATGGTGAGAGAAGAGCCAAGATCTTCCACCAATTGCAGGAGAGAGCCCCCTTCTTGGTATGTCTAGTGCTCTGATTAAAAGAGATACACAAAGTTTTAAAGATACAGAGGACGCTGTCTGTGCTTAAAGTTGGGGGTGAAACAGATTGCTTCAGTGTTTTTCAAAGAGAATTCTGACAGTTCAGATGGCATGAAAACTCCATTACTCTCTTTGTCCAACACTTTAATGTTGTCAAAAGTAAAGGTAACTGCAAATCATGGGTGTTTGGAGCCCTGTGGTCACTCTTTTGAGTGTGTTTGAAAGATGAATGATCAGTTGGGTGTGTATGTCTTTAGGTATCCTGCAAGACATACTTAGGAACAGCAGTTAATGTGTTTAGAGCTAACTGTCAAGTCTTGATCTATTGCTTTTACATTTCTCTTAACTGAAGGTTTTTTTTTTTTTTTTAACCTTAGAACTGAATGCAGAGCGGTGTACTTGTAGGCAAATGGAAACCATTGAGCTAACCACCACAACTCTATTTTTTTTTCATTTTTTATTAACATTTTTCCTTTATTTTACATACTGACCAGTTTCCCCTCTCTCCTCTCCTCCTGTTCCCCTCCCCCATTGCCATCTACCCCATCACCATCCACCCACTCCTCCTCCATCTCCATTCAGAAAGGGGCAGGCTTTCCATGGGCTTGAACATAGCATGGCACAAGTTGAGGTAGGAGCTCGCTCCTCCCCCATATGAAGGCTGGGCAGAACTCACTCCTCCCCCATATGAAGGCTGGGCAGGGTAATTCAGCATGGGGAACAGTTCCCAAAAGCCAGCTAAGTGCCAGGGACAGGTCCTCATCTCACTGTTAGGATCCTTACAAACAGACCAAGCTATATAAATGTCACACACATGCAGAGGAACTAGGTCAGTCCCATGCAAGCTCCCTGTTTGTCCAGAGTTCACGTGCTCTCACCAGCTCAGGTCAGCTGTCTCTGTGGATTCCCCTGTCATGACCTTGACCCACTCTGGCTTATACACTCCCTCCTCCCTTTCTTCAGGAGGACTCCCAGAGCTTGGCCCAGTGCTTGGCTGTGGATCTCTGCACCTGCTTCCATCAATTACTGGATAAAGGCTCTGTGATGGCAATTAAGGTAGTCACTAATCTGATTACAGCAGATGACCAATTCAGGCATCCTCTCCACTACTGCTAGGGGTCTTACCTAGGGTTATCTTTGTGGATTTCTGGTAGTTTCTCCTAGCACCAGGTTTCTCCCTAGCCAACCATCCTGCCCCCAAACTGTTTTTTGCACCCAAACTCAGGGCTGAAATCAACAAAATGGAAACTAAAAGAACGGTACAAAGAATCAATGAAACAAAG